>JASAMX010015830.1:0-41252 GCA_030248175.1 Microlaimidae sp. YZB2_3
TAGTGACTTTGATGAAGTGTGATTCAGCAAAAAAAAATTTAAGATGGCGGAAAGATTATTAATAAAAGGAATTGAATAAAATATGCATAATAGCTAATTTAATAAAAAGTTAAACCACAATTTTAGTAAAAATTACCACATGGCTTTATAATGACGACACACATCTTTTTTTCCAGATAAAATTGGAACTATATTAATAAAATTCGAGTTATAAATGATTAAAAAAAGAGCAAACACTGCGTTCAACCAGTAGTCGGTGCCCGGAAATTAAACATACAGTTTTGTCTCTTTATTTTATAATTAGGTTTACCACTAGTTTTGTTATTTGTTTTACTATTTATATAATTATATTCTACGAAAATAATCAAATCCAATGTGTAACTGAATTCAAATTCTTTCAACCTTGATTTTCCTTGTTTTATGTTTATTATTAACAAAAATAATTGTTTTAAAACAAAAAAATAAGGTTCGGCCAGTTTAATCCGACTCTTTTTAAAGTTTTAATATTTACCACGAAACGTTTCCTTTGATTTTGTTCTAATTATAGCAAACTTGTGAAGATATTTTGTTGGAAATATTGGAAATTCTTCGCTATTGCTAAAACAAAATTACTTTGCAAAGAAAAATATCCAAAGGCGCTGATGATCTCTATGGAATTAAGACTGCAGAAATTGCTTGTGTGTGCACTGACTTTAAATCCTTAGTTTGAAGCGTGTAAATATTTCTGCTAGGGATTTTAAGTTTTTGCAACACTTTATTTATTTTTTTTTGAAGTGTGAAACCTGCACTTTCGTTTACAAAACAAATTAAGGAAGGACAGACTAAGGTAAGAAATGTTTTGTCTTTTAAATAAAACAATCTTATCTTAAAACAATTTGAAAAGTAACCATAAATCACTTTTTTCTTCACCCTTAAAATGATTAAATAAGAAAAAAATATGGCAAAATGTTTGGCCGAAGAAGGACTTTTCTTCTCGCCATCACGTTGAAACTAAAAATAAAAGTAAAATTTGGAAGTTAAAATTTTTGTTTTAAATTTTTAATTTATTATGCTTATTAAGTATTATAAATGCATGCTTCATGTAAACCTATTCTATGCAACCTTTACCCGGAGTTTTATCGGAAAAATTTTATTGTAAGACGGGAGTTTCACTAATTTTTTAATAAACCTCTGATAAATTAAAAAATCGTAAAAGTTACTAATTAAGTGAGTGGATCCTTTCCCGTTAAAAAATTTGTAGAAACTTACTAATTTCTACGTTATATTAATCAATCACTTTTAAGAGAGAGTGGTTGCTCATCCACTTATGTGGGCCAAACGGTCCGCCACCTCACCACGCGGGTTTCAAAACACACATGAGTTTTGTCTAAGACAGGTAAAGCCATTTTAAGTAAGCATTCTGCTATTTCAGACCATTTATTGTCTTGTAATGTTAACTTAGTATTTCTTAAGAATTTCAATGTGATAACTTCAGCTTCAAGTGCGTTTAGTCTTAAGTTAAAAAAAAAGATTGTGTATTCAAAAAGAAAAGCCAGTTTTAAACAAAAATATAGCTAGTATTGACTTGGCATTGTTTTAATTTAAGAACATTATTTTATATTGGGATAGGGCATAATTTTAATTTCATTTGTAATTGGTTTTATTTGAATTTTTTACTTTTTGTATTAATGTTTCATGAGTTGGGAATACATTTCTTAGGTCTTTTCTTGTCATTTCTTGTAACCGCGTGCAGTTTTATTTTACCGTCTGAGTGTCTATTACCATTCTTTGCCATGTTTTTATTCTTTTTATTATATTTAAATATTATATAAAATCTGCTTTTTTCCTTCCATTTTATTATGTTTTCTGGGTTTTTTTCCTACTATATTCTTCTCTTGTAATATGTGTCTTTTAAGGTTATTTTATATTTGTATGTTTGTAACAATTTATAGCGATTTTGTAACTGAATTATTATTTCCTAATGTTGTTTGTAATTTTGATATGTCTTTACTGAGGATGGCTTTAGTTAAAATTTAAAAGCTTTGAATGTCGGCAATAAACGTTTTAACCTACGTTTTTCTTGGACTATTTAAAAACAAAATTTGTTCTGTCATTATTTTCCCGATTTCTACCGCATCTAGCTAAAAGTTCATTATTTTTATGTTAGATAATAAACAATTTACCATATTTTTACGATTGTATCATATTTTACAGGTAATTGCAGAAATTTAGGAAATTACTATATTTTTAAAAAAAGCAATTTCTTCCATTAAAATCAAGAATCATACACAAAAATACAATATCCTATCTTTAATTAAACAATGAGAGCGTACCATATTGGAAAATGTTACAAATAAGCTGTTATACTGTTAAGCAAAATAAATTCTATATTTTATTGTATTTCAGCTATTAAACAAAGACCGCTAATAATAGCTACAAAAAAGTTTACACTGAATGCGTAGGTAAATTTACACACAAATGAGGCACTTGATCTTGATATTAAAAACTATTTTTAAAAAAAAAGCCTGATTTTTTAATGTTGGGTTGGGTGCTACGTTGGGCACGTTGTGTGTACCCTTTTTTTGTTGGAATGAGAATAAAAAAATCGAGCTGGATAGGCAAATGTGTTCAATTTTAGTTTATTTTGTCCAATGGGTGTCAAAAAAACTTGGAAAAACATACTATTATTGATTTTTAACTGTTTTTTGACTGTTTAATTTTATAAATTAACAGTTGTTTTTTGAAATCTAAGTTTGTTCTCCAAGGCTTTTAGTTCGTTTCACTTGTTGTTAGCATTGGAATTAATAAATCGAGCTGTATAGACCAGTGTTAAAATTAAGCTTATTTTGTGCATCAATTGTCAATAAAAACCTAAAAATACATACTATTAACATATTTTACATGTTTTTTTAATTGCTTAATTTTATAAATTATTATTTTGCTTTCCTAAACACTCAGGGCAAAACCGGCTTTCAAATCGGAAATAGTTTAGTGTTAAAAAGTCTTAAAAAGTAAGCCAATAAGGATTCAAAATTTGAGTTTTTGACAACCAATGAACGCACAGCCGGTCATAATCACCAAGGAGATCTTTTTCTGATGATCGCGCCATTCTGATTGGCTGCGCTGGTGGAGCTTCGTTCCCTAAAAGTGACATGAGCAATCGTCACTTCTGAACAAAACAAACAGTAATAAAAATAAGAATTTAAGAACAAACTTAAACGATTAGATAAATCATTATTTAAGTCAAAATAGAATATATTATCACAAAATATACAATATTTAATTAAATAATTTTATATAATTAATTATATCATGTTTGTGAGTAATGGGCGAAGGGCGTCGTTTTCTGCGCCATATATGGTTAACTGACGATTGCTCACTTCACTTTCACAGAAAAACAACAACAACTAGTTAATAATAAGCATCAAATACAGCCTAAAAATCTGTCTGTTGCAAATGCTAAATAAATCAATTTTATATTATTTCTAAAGATTAAAAAAGAACATACTTGTACTTTTTTATGCAAAACTTCGCCAGTGAATTGTTTATTTAAATGACTGAATAAAAAAAGTCAAATTTAAACTAAAATTGTAAAACACGTATCACTTATAGTATAAAATGGAATTAGATATCGTTTTGCTTTACATCAAAATATAGTTTTCAAAAAAATCCATGTTTTTGTCATTGGCATAATTAAGTTTTGAATTATTTTTTGTAAAATAAAATTTGTTGTTTTTTTATTTGAATATTGTATTTTTAATTGTGTTTATAATAAATAGGGCACCTTGAGCTATCAATTTGTTTGAGGAAAAGGTGAACTTAAATCTAAAAGTGTGAACTCACTAAAATCTATCCCTTTGCCTAAACCAAATCCTAAACCAAACACCAAAACATTTTTTACTTTCCGCTTCAAGTTCCTAATTTTGCAATTCTAAGGTCCAAAAACGTTTCAAAAGGCTTAAAATTCTTTTTAACGGCGCTAAAAAAACCGTGGACCATTAAGTTAACTTAAATCGCCTGTTTATATTATATATTTTGTGTTCAAGGGAGCATCACTGACAACGGATAGTTTCAAGTGAACATACTAGTATTAATAGCATTACTAGTATTAATACAAACTTCTAGTCTTAAAGTTTACTTTGCAAAAAATTCAAATCTGTCAAACGAAAAAATTGGCCGCCCTTTTTTGCATACCAAAATTTATGTTTTTGATTTTCCTTTTTATTATTAACATGATAATTAAAAAAAATATTTAAAATGACAACAAAAACCTTTGGCAATTAAAAATCAGCCGCTTTTATTAAAGATTCTAACTTCTCCTTTTACGTTTTGACTTAATTTTAAATATAATATGTAAGAAAACATGTAATAAAAAGATATATCCTGTCCTAATATAAATTTTTGACAATCCCAAATACGTTAATTTTCTTATCGTATATATGGTTGCTAAAATATCTCCACTGCCTAAAATGTTAAAAAGTTTAATATTTCGCGGTTGTCAAAAATTGATATGGGTAGGTTTTTTTTAAATTCTATTCATTTCCTACTGGTCATTATATCCTTTTTTTCCAAATGCCTGGAATGAAGTTGAATACAAGGGTTATATAGTTCTAATGTAAAATGGTTATTTTGTTGGTGTGTCGGTATGTTACTTAATTAATATTTTTTTCAATTACTCTTGTTTGTCAAATTTAGTTAAATAACTGGTTTATTAAACTCGAATGCCACCAGGAAGTGACATTACTTAACCACTGAATGTTGTTGGATTAATGCCAGCAGTTCATTTCACATCCATTTCCAAATACTTGAAATGGTTAGAAAAAATTAAAAACGTCATTAATTGTGCAGAAATACATTAAAAAATCATGGAACAATTACTTTCTGTCATAATATATGTTTTTTTACTCATGTTTTATATAATATTTTCCTATAAAATAAATATTAGATGTATAAGATTTTTGCCCATCTTATGTAAATGACAAAATGAACTGACTCAGTTTGCTTTGTTTAAATTAAAAAAAAAAAAACGAAATTTGAAACATCCAAGTCACTCTAGCTCTGTTTTTTAACGACTTCAGGCCGCGTAATAAAATTAACTCAAAATCCAATGAGCATTTCCGTTATTTTTTTTTTATAATTATTCTTGGCGGGCGGCTGTCATGAGCGCTCTGAAGCTTCTACAGTTCCGTTGAGTTTAGTTTAAACCAAAGCCAAAATATAATTCCTGTTAACCTAATAGATTAGAATTATGAAGAATTAACTTACTAGTTTAAAATTTCAGGAAATTAAGTTACTAGTTAAGTTACTAGTTTAAAATTTTAGAAAAACACTTACTAAAAGTTAACCCAACGTGGTTGCAATAGTTGTTCATTGGATTAAAAAATGCCCCCAATAAGTAACCACTGCAATCACGAGAATTTGACGTGGCTTTATCAGCCAATTAGATTCGATTTATTATGAAGTATTTGTTTATATATGTGTTTTTGAACTTGATTTTCTGATGGTATCCTGGCGCATTCAGTTAAGGCGTAGTCGCTTTGACAGATGTGAGGAAGTCAAACTCTCATAAAACTATATTTTTATTTTCATGTGAATAATTTTTTTAAGATTTTCTACAATTTTAGAAATTTTTCACATAAATTGAAAACAAAAACAAGATTTGTTTCCTGTTTTTTGCCAATTTGTCAATTTTTTTTGTCATTTGGATATTCTAAAATATAATTTTATGTGTGTAAAAGCCGTAATTTTTGCTATGGTCTACAATTAGTTTATTACTTACCACTTTGCAGTGAAAACTATCAGCAGAAACCTTAATATTTGATTTATAAATTATGATTTTCCCAAACGCATTAAATTATCTAAAAAATGCTGATACTGTGTGAACAAAAAAATTTCATTTTTCTTTTCTTTTTTTTTCGTTTTTTTTTCATCATCAAATTTGTGACTTAATCACCGCAAACAGAAACTATAATTTCAACAGAATATGAACAAGCTATCTGAAATGACTTTAAAGGCTAAAAAAGAACGCTTATTTAAGTCGGTTTTAAAACTTTTTTTTGAATGCATCCAAAGAATCGACAGTTATTTCAGATGGGAGTAGATTGTTCCAAGGTATAACTTCCCTATTTGCAAAAGACATTTTCCTTGCATTAATTCGACTTTCTTCAATGGCCAATATAACGGAGTGACCACGGGTGGGCTGCAGGTTAAACTTTAAAAAATCATTGGCTAGCAAATTGTTTAAGCTATGTATAACTTCAAAGTACTTATATAAATCAGTTTTGTCTCTTCGGTCCTTTTATCTTTCTAAACCTGTGTAGTCCAACCTTTGTTTAAAACCAACAGGTAAAAACTTACATTTATAAAACAACCTAGTGAAATTTTGTTGCACTTTTTCCAAAATGTTTATATCTTTTTCTATATAAGGGTTCCAAACTGCACTAGCGTACTCCAGAATTGGTCTAACATAGGATTTATATGCTCTGAGAAGGTTATTTCTAGAGTTTGAGTTGAATGTTCAAAAAATAAGTGAAGTCATTCTCACTGCTTTTTTTCTGTGATTTCACCGTGTTTAGAGAATTTCATATCATGAGATATATAAACATCTAGGTCACGCACCAATTCTGTAGTTGCAAGTACATTATTACCAAGCATATATTTACAAATTAACACTTTGCTATCATTTTGAATATAAGGAACTTCACATTTCTGACCTGATAATTGCAATTGCCAGTCTTTTGACCAACTGTATATTCTATATATATCTTCTTGAAGTCGTAAGGTTGGAATGTGGTATTCTTTAGATAAAGATTTTGCAAACAACTTTATGTCATGTGCAAAGAGCCTAATTTGTGAGTACTTAACGTAATTCATAATATCGTATATATATATTCATAAATATATATATAAGAAAAATAAATTGACCCAAAACAGAACCCTGAGGATCTGAACTTTTTTACAGGAAATGATTTGAATACTGATATGATATCATATGATCATTTTCTGGAAGTCCAGAAACAACCAGCATTGTCTCAGGTTCTTTTCAGACCTCCATACGTTTCAAATACCTGTCCATCATAAGTATTATTGCTAGATTAGCGAGCAAGATTTCTTTTTTATAAGTTTACAGTAAGATTTCGCGGTTTAATACCATTAGGCTCTATGCAATTCGCGTGCTTTAATATTAAATCATGTGTGTTTTTTTTTGTTGGTATGCTTGATGGTTGTAAAAATTGTTTAGTGCTATGCTTTGGTTTTTAATTGTTTTGTAAAGTGTTCCCTTGTTTAATATAATTGTGTTCGTCATAATAAATCATTTATTGGGACCCCATTGACTGCATAATAATTTATAACAACACTAAACCAACATTGCAGAGATAGTAATTTTTTCTTTACATGGCACTAAAATGACTCGAATCTAATAAAATTAGGGTTAGCGCTATTGGCTAGCGGGTTCTGCGCGAAAACGGTTGTCTAATACTGTTGAAGGACAAACGTTGGAAATTAAAGAAGATGTCACTCGCTCTAAGGATGAAAATATTGAATATTTGCGGGAATTAGCATACAATGTGCGGAACGCAGTGACCCAGATTAAAAGCTATCAAAAAACTGTTAAAGATCTGGTCACTCAGTGGACTGAGATCAATTCTTGCCTTCCTTCCAATCAGCTTGTTACAGAACAATCGCTTTTTGAGGAATGGTTCACAGGAACTGCTGAAACAGAAGGGTTCACAGCTGTTTTAAACCAAGCAAAAGATTGATTAATTTACTATGACAGAGTGCAAACCAAAATTTCCACTCATCTTCACATGCTGGGTAATGTGCAACCCGACCAACCAGTACCTGTTCCACCTTGTCCATCATTTGATCCGTCTGACGGAGCGGATCCTGTCCAAAATGCCAATGTTGAATCTCCTGGTCAGTCCAGACAGTCGGAATTTACTGCAACAGAGGGTGACGCCTTTCCCAAAATCCCATTAATAGAATGGGATAGAAATGCGTTGCAGTTCAACGAATTCTAGGATTGTTTCACAGTAGCAGTTGACAACAAGTGTATTAACAATTCTGAAAAGTTGTCTTATTTAATGCGGTGTCTTAAAGGCGCAGCGTTGAGTGTTGTGGAAAGCCTTTCTTTGGATGGCAATAATTACTGCATTGCCGTTGATTTGCTCAAAGCTTCTTTAGGTGATAAACGAATTATCATCAATGATTTGTAAAATGAACTCCAGGAGTGTAAGCTGAACGATGACACTCCACAGCAGCTGCAGGGTGGAGTTGATCATATGAAAAAGCTGCTCAGAAAATTGGAGGCCAACAACGAGGATATTCAACAGCAATGTCTTTTTATTATGTTGTCAAAAAAAGTGCCGCCTTATATTTATAAAAAGATTGAGTATTTAAGACCCATTGACGACACATGGGATATAAAAAGTTTGTGTAAAGCACATTATGCAGTTGTAAACGAACGAGTAGAACGTATGACTTCATCTGAGGTGATTAGTAAATCACGAATTTATAAAAAATGAAGTTCTAATGTGCAGGAACCTGAGAATTATTCCACGTTTGGTGTCAAGTACAAAAAATTTAAGTTCTTGGGGTAAAAGTTATTATAAAAAGGATAATAAAATAAGTTATGTTGAATTATGTGTGTTTTGTGAAGACAGTAACCATGACAGTAAAAGTTGTATGAGACACGTTTCTTCTTCAGCACGCCATGCTAAAGCAAGTTACAAGAAGTTGTGTTTTAACTGTTTTAAATCAGGTCATTCAAAGTCAACTTGCAGATTCATGGATAAATGTGTGTACTGTAAGAAAGCTGGTCATCACGGTGCGCTGTGTAATGAATAGTTTTCTTGCAAAAATAATGGAAGTTTAAATAAAACGGCTAGAAAAGCACAGACTTTTAGTTACAGTGTTCAAAGGCAAAAGCCTTAAAAACAACAGCCCAAAACCGCGTTTCACAAAACGCCAAACACTAATAACAAAAATTCAAGTGTTGAAACTTTGTCAACGTCTCCTTTTAAAAATAGTTTGGGTAATACAACAATTGCCATGCATGGCAATGTTCACAAAACTGATTGCATTGAATGTGCCGAACCTGGACACAATGCAGATGCGGCAAATAAAGTCTCAAACTTTTCCATCTCAAAGAACGTCTTAAATTCCCAAAACTGCATTGAGTCTGCAAAACGCACGATCAATCCAGCAGTTAAACAGGGTGTACGTAAATCAACTTTAGTGCACAAAGTTCACAACTATCTAAACTTGGGTCATACCTCATTTTTCTCACTTGCGTATGTGTTTATTTTAAATCAAATAAACAAATAATGCGGTCAATGTTTTAGTTATACTTGATCCTGGCTCGCAAAGAAGTTTCATAAATGAAAACATGGCAAAACTTTTGTGGCTGTCAAGTGGTGGAGAAGAAAACTTTCAAGTGAACACATTTGGAAACACTGAATCTAAACCGGTTTCCAGTCATTTGGTCAAGGTAAACATTAAGCTAAGAAACGGCCAAAAGAAGATGACACAGCTCAACACATTTCCTTACTTAACAAACGAAATGAAGCATGCCCAATTATAAGAATTTGATTTACAGCTTCTTTCTCAAAAAACGGAAGAATTGGCTTGGCCAATCAATTTGCAAACTGGAATCTACAAGCCGTATATGCTAATTGGTCAAGACTACTTTTGGAAGTCTATAACCGATGGGCCAACAGACAAGACACCTTCTGGAATTTTTCTAATTCCATCAACGTTTGGAACACTTTTAGGAGGTGGACGTCTAAAAACAAGCACCATATTAGTGTTATCCACAACGTAACCTGCAACATGGTATCGTTAGGAGTTATGCTAAACGGTTTTAAAGACCAAAGTGAAGAGTCTGTCAGCATCCCCGAAAATGCAAATGTCCCCACTGGGCAAATGGTTGTACATTTGTAAATGTAACCAATCAACCGTCTGTAGACGATATGAAATCTTTAAGTATTGATCAACCATCCATCTGTTCAGTGCATTCAAATTTGTTCCCAAACTCAGATTGCGACAATAAATTAACAACACAAAAATTTTGACAAATTCAACTTTTTGATGGCACCAAACATTTAGTGAAAGGCCTTCAAATTGTCACTAAAGATCCACACAGCAACTTTGACGGTTTTGGACATAATTCAACATTCATCGGAACACCAGAGTTCTGCGAAAGTCATAAATGTGTCTCTTTAGCAAATAAATTTTGTTTCTACCGACATAAAAACATTAATTTTTATGTTACAAGTGAAGAAAAACACATTACAGTGCAAGCATGGGGCACAAATTCTGTTCAAATTTACAATCATAAAAAACATGCAAAACTGAAAACAAATTGACAAACTTGTGGTGCTACATGTACACAAGGAGGATTTCAGTTGCAGTTAGATACAGATATTTGTTTGATTGAAACTTGCATTGAAGCTTTTTGTATGCAGTTTCCACATCCACAACCAATTCAAGAAGTTTTATTTCCTTCTGAAAAGTTACCTTACATAAAAAAGACATTTTTATAAAAATATATCAACATGGTTCTGTCAGTCAAGAAATAGGGCTTACATGCTCACCCACACCTTTTTTTGAACAAATACTGTCTCGTGTGCTGGCTATTACTTTACAGTCTAAACTGTGCTCCAATGAATGTTGTGATTACATTAATGATAATAGAAAGTATATGTATGTATCTCATTAATAAGCTGTACGTTACAACTTTCAATTTAGCTTATTTAATATACTACATATACATTATAATTTAAAAAAAAACTCTGTAAAGTTATTTTTTAGTGTTTAATCAATACATGGAAAAAAAATTTTAAAGTGGCGTAACACAGTGAAACATTGAACAAAAACACAAGGTCGACCTTACAGTATTTGTCAACGACCTAGAGATTTTCTAAATCGATTTTACACAAGCATTGTCATTGTCACAACATTACTTGTCCACGTTTTGAACCTGTAACTTCTTGCACTGTCGTGGAATCAATTCAAGCGCAAAAAAACGTATAACGTTAAAAAACGGACTTCTTGTCTGTACTATAAATCGAATCACGCGATTAAACCTGGTTCCTACCGGCCAAGAAGTTTGTTTATTAATTTCCTACACACATGGTAGGCTTCTGGGAACCATAAGCCTTTCAGTAAAAGAGGTTTTCTTTAAATGCACTAAATGTAGCGAATTTTTTACAAGGTCTTACAAATTGAAAGTAGAAAGTAGAAAACGATGCTATAAATCTAGTTCTTGTTCAGGAGACTACTGCAATAACGTCAGAAAAAACACAAAAATTAAAGAACTAAATGAAAGAAATCAGTATCTTGGATTTTCTCATTGTGTACAATGTTGCGGTTGCATCGGCTGCAGATGTTTTTTTCTGTAATTCCGCTTGCTTGTTTTACAGAATTTTTGCTATACCAACTACAACTGCAATATTTGAAGTTTTTTCTTGTACATACTGGACGTTAAAAGCGTTAGTTTTAATAAAACTCATTCATCAAAGAAATGCTTCATTGTCTCAAGAACAAACATTTAAACTTACACTTGGAATACCAATGACTTGAAAAGATATTTCAATGTCATTTATTTCGCTTGTCTCGCCCCCAAGTTCACTTCTGAACAAGAAATTTATAACAGATGGACAAAAGACTATTTCAGTTGACACATCGTCATCAGGAAGGGAAGTGGTTGGAGCTTTGGGTCAGCTACAAAGTCTTAATCAAAAAGAAGCCAAACATTTTAGAAATTGCACAATCCCTGTAAATTCGTGCAACTGCGATCCAACAAGTGACTCTGTTAGTTGTCAATGTGCAAGTAAAACACTAGAACCTCTAGTTGACGATAAAAAATTCCTATTGCCCATTGTATCATCAGGAATTGCAATATTTCAAGAAAATAGATTTATCAAAGCAAAATTTGGATCATTTTCAACAATGAAAATGCTATTAGAATTAAAGAATTACCACTTGTCAACAAAATCAGATGCAAATCACTGCAAAATTATTCCTAAATCGTTTGAAGGGTTCTACAATTGTATAACTGGTGCCAAACTTAAGTTCATTTGTGCAACTTACTTTGGAAGCGCACTCGCTCATGTCACATGCGGATCTGAATAATTTTCAACAAAATGTGATCCTAAAGGAAATTCAAACACTGTAGCTTTAGCTTTCAATTATCCAATCATTAAGTACATTTGTGAAGTGCAATGTTCAGCTCAAGATTTAACCTCTCTGGTCATTTGGTTTATGTTGACTCAGTAAACGAAAACCAAATTTCGAATATCGTAAGTAAAACTTAGAATAAACGTGAAATATCTATAAATCTTTAATTGAGTTTTAAAGCTTTATAGGAGTTTTAAATGATATCTTACCAAAAATATTTTTTCACATATAATATATATTATAGTGTTTTTTATTTGTGTCATAGTCGGATTTTTTGTATTATTGTGGATTTTATCATTATGTTTAAATAAAGTTATAAGCTTGGTGCCTAACTGCAAATTAAACTGACAGAATAATTATGTCATTTATTTAAATATGCTATCTTAGCGGTCGTTTCGTTAATCAAAATTTTATTTTAAGTTAATGTACTGGTATAAACTTTTATATATTTTTTTGATGTTTATGCGTTATGTTTGAAAAATATAAATACCCTTAGGCTATATAGTTTATTAGGCTATTTTTTAATTTAATTCAAAAAAGTGGTAGACTAGCCTTGAAAAATGCTCTAAGAATAGAGCAGGAAAAATGGGCGATTTTTCCCTGGGCGTATGTTTAGACAGAAAAGATGTGGACTAGGCTGAGATGGACATTATGTGGACTATAAGAATTTTGCATTTGGTTTGGGCAGCTGCTCACTAAATAAAAATTTCTACCATATGATAATGATTTGTTTATACATTAATCTAATCACACAGCACTGTTGCATTTTTTTCAGTTAGATGAAATGTCAATTTAAAAAATCATACTCACAGCAATCTTTGACAAACGCGAAATCGCCACTTTTTGAAACAACACTAAAAAACAACTATAAATTTAAAAAGCGGCGATTCTGCGCTTCTCAAAGATTGCTGTGAGTATGATTTTTTAAATTGACATTTCATCAAACTAAAAAAAGTACAACATTGCTGTGTGATTAGATCAATGTATAAACAAATCATTATCATATGATAGAAATTTTTATTTACTGAGCAGATGCCCAAACCAAATACAAATTTCCTATAGTCCACATAATGTCCATCTCAGCATAGTCCACATCTTTTCTGTCTAAACATACGCCTGGTGAAAAATCGCCCCTTTTTCCTGCTCTATTCTTAGAGCATTTTTCAAGGCTAGTCTACCACTTTATTTGAATTAAATTAAAAAATAGTCAAATAAACTATATTTTTAGCTGCGCAATAACATATGTTTATAATCATTCCGTTGCCAAGATATACTTTTTTAATAAAAAAATATTAAGAAGAAGAAGATAAATTTAAATTACAAAATGTACCCACGTTGTTTAATTATAGTTAGTGCGGTGCAGTTGCGCACCAGACAAAGTTTATCTACGTTCTCTAAATATAGTTGGCGCGATGCCATGCGCCAATGATTGCAATTATAATTTTTAAAGTAAAAATAATAATAATAATAAGAAGATGATGAATATGAATTAAAAATTTTATTCACGTTCTCTAAGTATAGTTGGTGCGGTGCCGCGTGTTCAATTGCAGTGTGGCACCCCGAACCACCGATGATTAGCGTGGCCGACGCTTATTATTATTTTTTAATAAATAAAACTTTGAATTAATTTTGTCATCAGTAATGCAGGAACTAAAAAAGTACTCTGTTGTTTTCTTCGTTTTCCATGCGGTTGAAGCAGATGGCGCTGGGAACTGGTTCCGTTTGTGCCACCAAATAAAACCGGTCTCTTTTTTGTGCGGTTTCTATGAGGGGATGTTGGTTGTCTGCTCTGTACAAACCCCTTATTGCTGCCAAAAGGCTGTTATTGTGCGGTTGAAATTTTTTATTTGTCTATTTTTCAATTTTTTTTTTATTTTGATCAATAAATCGATAACAAGGACCTAAATGAAAAAACTGCTTCCTAAAAAAGTTGCGTAATTCCTTCTTTTTTCTAATGAACCAATGTTTATTTTTAATCAATCAGTAATGAATGAGGAATATCGCTTTTAAGGATGGAGCGTTGGAATAATAATAATAAGAAGAAGAAGAAGAAGGTTCTGAATTTCAAAATTTACCCACGTTCTCTAATAATGCTTGGCGCGGCGCCATGGGGCTAAATTGCCCTGTGGCGCTCCCGCGCCACCCACGATTAATTAATTATTTAATCATTTTTATTTATGTCAATAAATTATTTATTTAATTTTTTCATGCTAAAAACCTTTATATGTATTATTTTTAAAAAAGTAATATTTGTGTTTTATCAAAAAATTTGTGTTACATTTATGTTTTAAAATATCAAGTTTGTTTTATTTTCAAATTCTTTAAAAAATTTGAGCCAGAATAT
Source organism: Microlaimidae sp. YZB2_3 (assembly GCA_030248175.1). NCBI lineage: Eukaryota > Metazoa > Nematoda > Chromadorea > Desmodorida > Microlaimidae > Microlaimidae sp. YZB2_3. The sequence continues at coordinate 14,504 of JASAMX010015830.1, forward strand.
TTTCAGGCTAAGTATTTATTGTCTGCAGTTAAATGTATGTTGTAATAAGGATTTATTGTAATAATTGTTTGCCCTGAGTTTAATTTTTTCTTTCTTCTCATTGAGAATATCACTAGATTAGCGACCGAAATTTCTTTTTTATAAGTTTACAGCAAGATTTCGCGGTTTAATACTATTAAGCTGCATGCAATTCGCGTTCTTTAATATTAAATCATGTGTTTTTTTTGTTGTTGGGCTCCATGGTTGTAAAAGATGTTGTATTTAGCTCTACGCTTTGGTTTTTAATTGTTTTGTAAAGTGTTCCCTTGTTTAATATAATTGTGTTAGTCATAATAAATCATTTATTGGAACCCCATCGACTGCATAATATTTTATAAAAACACTAAGCCAACATTGGAGAGATAGTAATTTTTTCTTTACAGGTATCAAACGATTAAAGACTGTTTTACACACCGCAGACACCAGCTCCATATCAACACCAGAAGCTCGCGTCTCCTTCATCTGGGCCAGCCTCTCCTCCAAATCCACCAACTTCTGCTGCAGAGCCGCATTCTCCGCTTCTAGCTTGGCCATTTGATCCTCCTTCTTACTTGTTCTGGTTGAAGACATTTTGTGATTTTCAATGTAAGTGTGTAAAAATTTTTGCACATTTACATGTGGGTACCTACATTTTACCCATTTAAGTGGGTAAAAACCTTTTTTAATTCTTGGTGGAAGTTTTAACGTCTTTTTTAAAGCAACGCATACTGCCGCGATCTAATGATCAGTGGTCAAATGTTTGGTCTTCAAGTGCAAAGCGTTGTAATTCTGGCTGTCAAATTTTCTAGAATCAAGTACCCAGGATGGGTTTCTTTACAAATGGGTAACTTACTAGTTCAAAATTTTGGACCACTAACTTACTAGTTGTAAAATTGCTTACTAGCACTGCTATACCCTCCGGCTGGCCATTGCATGATACAGAGAATTGTGCGGTTATAGTAAGCGATGTAGGGGTGATATTAGTCTGATGTTTCCTGCTTAATAAACGGTTTAAATAATTGTGAAGAATCGAACATTAGAATTTCACCTGTCTCTAATAAAAATTAGCAACCAGTTTTACCAAAAATATTTATTAAAAAAAACACCAGTAGATGATTATTTTAAAAGAAGGCACCTCTAAACATAATATTAAAATCTGACCGGTTTGTCAACAAAACTTATTAAAAATTTACACTGTAATTTAAACCAGGCGGTGGCGCCTTTCAGAAAAAAATAAAAAGAAGAGATTCCACTAAAAGGCACACAAAAACAAAATTAATCACTGGGCAGAAGTGCCTAGCCTTTAGAGCACCTATCCCGGTTTCCCTATCTGCCAAAGTTAATTATTCTCACGATATCATTAAGCCCAGAGCCCATAACTCAAATAACATTCCCCAGCAAATTAAGAATCGTACTCAACAAAAAAGCTTTTCTGCTGGTGTCATGGGGGTGGAATGTAAATAGTTCAACTCTGATTCCAAGTATCGCACGTAATAACCCAGATTCCTCATGAAAAAAACTATCCTCAGCCTAATACCATGCCGTTGCCAAGGTTTGTGATGAAAGAACCACAATCAAAGTTAAATAACGGAGAAAAATCAGCAATTAATTAATTTAGAGGGGTTACCGTCATTGATCATTGCCACCTTTCTTCTTCTTTTCTTTCTTATTACCGCGTCACCAATGTAATCTTTTCTCAATTATTTTCTCTCAACTTTGCAGCCACATAAAGCTAGAGAAAACCAAACATTATGACATATTTTAGAATTTAGAATTGCACTAATGCAATTCACATGGAAAACTTAGCAGATGTTATAGGAAAGTGCTTCATGTGATGCAGCCAGCCAATTAAAGAAAAGTGACGCATTATGATTACTTCAACCAACTCGAATCTGACTAGTTCACATAGAGCAGCGCCTCTAGAAGATTACAAATAAAAAATAAGCAGGCACCAGACATGAACGCTCAACCGTTAAACCGCTAAACTGATACCCTGAAACTTAAAAAATGAGTACAATCACTTAAGACACAATATTTCACTTAGCAATTTGTGACATATTGTGTCCATTTTGTGGGAACTCAAAGTGCAAACGTTAATGAAAGATGATTATCTTGTTGCCCGGCCTGTGGTGTAAAAGAGAGCATGTATCAAGTTTGGCTGACTAAATATTTCAGCGCCTGGTTATTTTTGCTTGTACACTGGGTCGTCACAAATGCAAAAAAACTAGTATGAATTTTTCATGGCATAACACATCATAACATAATAATAAAGGTTACACATGGCACTTTATGCTTTTTTTGAAATTAATTCAACTTTGTCTAGTAGATAGATTTAGAGATTGAACACAACACCATGAGCATGAGGGCAGCATGCAAAAGTGAGTATGACGTCGCTTGCAGGGACGGAATGGCAAAGTTGCAGTTTACAAGGCTGTCTCCTGGATCTAGAATGACGTCACGAACAGGAAGGCCGTTTGGTGTGAAAGCAAATGCGTTGTTGAGGAGATCCCGACAGAGTTACTAGAACAGAGGCAACAGTTTATGCAGGCCGTCTAGCTGGGATCCCCTTCAGCACCCGTGTTAGGTGAGGAGCTCAATTATGATGGGGTGAGAAAACCGGATTACTAAGAGCGGATTTTTTGACATTTGTCAACCCAGAATTCACTGGTCTTGAAAATCAGCGGGATTTCTCGGCCAGAAACCTTGTCAAAAATTGTTCTTTCACCCAGTTCACGCTGTTGGAGATGTTCACACTGATGATATTGACAATCTACTTGCCCACAATGTCTCCTTTGTTTTACCATCGTTGTTTGAAACTTCCAATTGGCTTATAAATTACAATATATAGATTCAAATCAAATCAAATCAAAAAATTTAGTTATTTTTTTATTTAAAGATCAGATAAGAGAACTAATATTTTACCATGCATAGTCTATGCATATTTTAATTCTATTGTATCATCATTTCATTTTCCTTTTCTTTTTTTCTTTTTTGCATCAACAACATCAAATTTGCAACTTAATTGCCACCAACATAAACTATAATTCTAAAATAATATCAACATAGCTTAAAGACTTTAAAGGTTTAAGAAAGCGCTTATTTTAGTCGGTTTCAAAAGTTTTCCTGAATGCATCCAAAAAATCGACAGTTACTTGAGATGGGAGTAGATTGTTACAAGATATAATAACCCTATTTGCAAATAAAAATTTTAAAAAATTGAAGGGGTCGAGATTTTGAACCAATAAATATTTGTAATATTTTAAACCTTAAAATGCACTAATCGCTCGCTGTTTCTCAATTTCCTCTACATATAACTGGCGCTAGTTGTTATTGTACCCTCTTCCTACACGTAAAAACCTTTATTTAGAACTGGTCTATATACCGATATATGATTGTCTTTGCATGTTATACCCACAGCTACGCTTCTTTAATTCTCAATTTCTTATTTGTCAATTTTTACAGCAATTATTTTAAAAAAAAAGATTTGGCTAATATTGCCACCCCGCCACTTTAGAATTTCCACCTCTTTGAAAATTTTTGCGATCACATAACCGCAACATAACACAACACACTTGAAACAATACTTGAAATAATACTTGAACTTGCAGTCCCTTTAAATTACTACCTGTAGTTCTCACACTAAAAAAGCAACTAAATAAACTATGCAACAAATTTTTTACTATTAATAATTTTAAATTGACTACGAGTTTTTTTTTTATTTTACCCATTCATTGTTTACCGATTCTACTGGTAATTTTTTAGGAGGAGATTTTACCGATTCATTGTTTTCTTGCTTTTTTATTTTCCATTGCGACATATTTTTTTAAAAAAAAGTTTGCAAAAATTTGTATTAATCTTTTAGAAAGCTCAAGATAGTTTGCAAATTTTCGTTTTTATAACTCCACACTATTTATTAAACTGCATTGTTATGTACAATATACACAATATACATTGTGGAGTTTTTTGTTATGCTAGGAAATTAATTACCATACCATTATTTAATAAATTTTACTTAGATTGATTTCTAGTAAAACAAAACCTTTAGACTCGTTAAAATACTTGGACCGTAAAACAATTGTTATATTATTAAATGTTACAAAATAATAAATGGATTCACAAACAATAATTTATTTTATATTAAATCCAAACCATCTGCATAAACATTCTTTCAAACTAAAATTTTTAGAAACGGGATTTTTATTAAAAAAAAATTTATTTCAAACATTTTTGTTTCAAAAAAATTGTTTGTCAAAAAGCTGCTTATATTAAAATTATGTAATATAACAAAAAATGTGCAACTAAAATCAAAAAAATTAAGTCAGCGGTAGCTATTATGATGAGCAAATCCTTCTAAATGACACCCTCCATAACAATGTCATAGTGGCTATTGTAATTCGCACAAATAAAAATGGAAAAGAAGCCATTATAACAGCAATGTACATGCTTCCTGTTTTAACTGTAATTGTAGTTGTATTAACTTAAAAGTGATACATGTATGGGCCGGAAAACTCATGTGGCCTAGACAGTAGTAAACTTACATGAAATAAAATTAACTATGCTATTATAATGCCTTTTTCTAAATTTTAATTTGCAAGAATTAAAATGGCTACTATGCCATTTTTATAGAGAGTGCCATTTAAATGAAGAGTCTCATTATAACAGTTACCGCTGACTTTTTTTATAAAGGAGATGCACATTTTTCCTGATATTATATACTTTTGTTTCATCAACAAAAATAACAGCAATAATAAGAACAGTATCAGCAATGGCTTATTTCAGAGCTTAAAACAATAAGTTATTTTCTAATTAAACTTTGGCTTTTTTTAAATTGTGGTTTAACTCTGAAGTTTGCATAATGTCCTTTTTCCTTGAATATAACCCTCAATTTAATTTTATTTATGAAAAACTTTGAATAAAATAAATTAAATTTAGAAACCCAGACAATGATGAAAATGGTCCTTGGTGCCTTTCCTCTCTTCCTGCCAAAGTAAACACGTTGAAAAATAGGAAAATTTACTGTTTTCAGTCTAAAATGTGCAGACCCGAGAAACAAATTAAAAAAATTCAATGGGAAAATGATGTAGATTTCTGTTTATTAGATAACAATCAGAGAAATAAATATTGTATGGTAAGAATTTTAAAGTGTTATTTACAGAGTAAAATCAAGACAACCATATAGATGCTAGTGTTGTAAAAAGTAATGAATTTTGATTATTTAAGTATAAGTAAAAGAAATTTGAAAAAAAAAATTAAGTAAAGTAAAAGTAAGGGTCAAAATAATATTATATATAAAATTAAAAATTCTAAAACATTAAAAAATTAAAAAAATAAAAATATAAAAAAATTTAAATTATTATATATAAAATTATATTTAAAATAATGCATCTATAGAAGCATGATTTTAAATACAAAGCTAAATAACGTGTTTAAGCACTATGTCAGCCAAATGACTCATGCGCTACTCTACTTTCTTACTTTTGTTTAGTGTTGTGATAACTACTTAAGGTGGAACACTACAGTTAAAAAAGTTAAACTTTGTACAGTCACTGTTCATTACAGCTGTAACCAATTTTTAAAAACTACATACTGTATCAATCCTCATGTCTTGAACATCATTTTTTATATTTTGATGAAACATAAAAATTAAAAATAAGCTGTGGCAATGGTCCACAAAGGGGATTCCGACGAATCGCAGGTTTTTTTCACAAAATGACATATAAAATTTTTTTGTGCATGTCGATTTTAAAAATTTTTTGTACGTAATTAGAAGACGAGTAGATAAAACTTTCCTGTTGTTTTCAGCAAAATCATATAGAAAAAACTCGAGAAAACCCGACATTTTGAAAAGTTTTTTGAGAAAATTTTATTAACTTTGGAGCCTAATTTCTCAGTAGATCTCTATACGATTTTTAAATAAACAACGCCAATGTTTCTAACCCGTTGAGTTCTCCATTTTGATATATATTTTGTTAAAATCGGTTTGTAAAGAAATTTTCATAATTTTGCAACGGATGAATTTGATTTGACGTCGGGAAACTACATTTTGAAACATTCGTTTAAAAGTACTTTTTAACAAGGTATCCAAGACGAGCAGTAGCCGAGTGGTTAGAGCGTAAGACTCAGCATACAGAAAGTCTAGGTTCGAATCCCCCTGGGAGTTATTTTTAACACCAAAAAAAATTTTTTTTAATTTTAACTTTTTTTTTAATTTTTTTAACTTTTTAATTAACAAAATGTACATTATTCAATACTGTATTCAACCCAGAGTACATACTTTAAGGTGGTTTTGAAGTAAAACCGGGGCAGAGTCAGAGTGTCCCTCCTAGGGGAGGTCGCAACCCCCCCCAGCGCCCCCTCGGGGATCAAATCAAAAAACGAAGTTTGGATTTGTAATCAGGACCCCCGAAAACCCACGAGTGGTTGTTTTTGAAAAAATCAAAGAAATTTTTGGAACTGTAGTGTTCTACCTTAAGTAGTTAACTACTTAACTATTTAACTACCATGATTTTGACTAACTACTTAACCACCTACTTTCGTTTTTAAAAGTAGTTAACTACCAACTTAACTACCTACTTTCAAAAAATAAAATAATTAATACAAGTAGTGAACAAAGTAGTTAAAAAGTAGGCAGAAAATATTTAGCAAAATAGGCAAAAAATAGTTAGTAAAGTAGGCAGTCGTGCACATTGCATATTGCACATGTGACAGCACGTGTCTATACACATTAATTTACACATGCTGAGTATCTTTAATAAGAATCTGTAGATGGGATTTCAACAGTGATTTTATACGCAAGTTGTTTTATAGTTTATGAACAAAATTTAAAATGTAGTAATGCTTTGAGTGAAGCAACAATAAAAAATTTTTGCTTTGTTTTTCTTACAATACGTTTCATTTTGTGCAAAAACTATTAGTAATTTCGTTTTAAGAACTATGTCATCAGTAAACTGTTGAAATAAATTTTAAAAACACAAACAAACAAACTTTCATTGCTTTTTTTAGTACAAATAAAACAAAAATATGGTTTTTGGTTTGTTTTTATTTTATTTAAAATACAATATATTTTTTTATTTAAGTTTTCTAGTCCGCATCTTTTCCGTCTAAACATACGCCCAAGAAAAAGTAGCCCCTTTTTTTTGCTCTATTCTTAGAGCATATTTTAAGGTTAATGTTTTATTTAAAGTATGATCCATTTTTTATTGTTTAAGTTAATTTTTTAAATTAAAAAAAAAACAAAAAAAATTAGATTTTTTTAAAAAATATGTATTAATCATATTTATTATGATACTTCATTCTCTGATTTAAAGAATGTTTTAGTTGACAAACTATTCAAAAACAATGGTAATTTCGTAAAAAAATAGACATTAAAGCTGAGCTTGAACGAAATTTGAACTTTGAGCTTGAACTCGCCCTCTTAATAAATGCGACAAAAAATTTTAATACATTATTTTTTGGGATCCACCCCAAGTGGGTTTTTTAAACAAAAAAGGCTGTGTGTTGTGTTGGGTGTTTTGTGGGAAATTTTATGGTGTTTTGTGTAAAGTATTGTGCGCCTCCAGTTATAGGTCGTCACAGTACATTTAGGTCAATATATCCTACCTCATCTTAGAATCAATTAAAATCCAAGCACAATGATAAAACAAAGAAATTTTTTTGCAAGTGTAACGTCCAGAAATATGAGGCCAAATAAATCGAGTTTTTGAAAGAAAGATTGCGAAACAATTTGATATTTTTAGCTTTTTGACTGAAAAAAGAGCGATACATGACATGAACCTGTAATCTCCAGCCTCAGTAGCTCATTGACTGACGTGCTGTGTACACAATCGCTCAACAGTGTTACATTACAACTCATAATTATAAGGCGTCATGAAAGCTTTTCGCTGGTGGGAACCGTAGTTTGACAATAAACCAATGATTAGTTGATAAACATTTTATACCGATCATTATTTGCAACGTTTCGATAACTTCAAGTTACCATCATCAGGCTGTTCTATAAATACGTAAGCAATTAAAGCAATAATTACACAAGATTTACTAAAAATACAATAGCAAGAAATTACAGTAAATAAATCTATATAGTAAATAAAGTAGGACATGTGATATTAAAGAAAATGTAAAGTAAATAAAATATTTTTTTATTAAAAAAGAGATTTGATAAAGCAAGGTAAGTGAAAGATAATTTAACGAATAAAAATTGGGATTTGAATAACAGTTAAGTTAGGTTTAAAAGTTTAAACGGGAAATAAGCATAAAGCTTAAATGTTAAAGGATATAATGATTTTTAGCAGAAAGCAAAAAATTAAGATTAAAAATGAAGAGTAGATAAAACATAATTATGATAGATAAAAAATAGTAATAAACTATTATGAAACGCAGGAACCAACAAAAATATAAAAACAAGCATAAAACCGCAAATTTTGTATGAGTCCAAAAACATTAAACATAAAATAAAAGGGAAAAAAATTTTTTTTAGGAAAAAATAGTAAAAAAATTTACGACTGATAAAACGTGAAACACTTATTTAAAACAAAACGACCAGAAAAATTTTTTTTATTAAAACAGAAACATTGGCCATAAAAAATTTTTTTTAAGACAAAGAAAGCAAAAGAAAGGGTTAAGACAGTAAAAGATTGATAAAATGGTTTTGAAAAATAAAGAACAATTAAAAAATATTAAAACAATTTTGGAAAAAAAATAAAAAATATTTTAAAGAAAAAAAAAGAGCTAAAAAAGCTGAAGAGGAAGGGAGGCCACATTTTTATTTAACGACAGTTTTTCTTGAGCAATGTGTATGCTCTCCTTACACAAGAGGTAAAAATCAGAGGATGCACGATACAATATAAAAAAATTGCTAGGAGAGGCTTGATAACCACACTCAAGTAAATGATCTAATACGGCAGATTTATCTTTTCGCATTGTGGCGCGGTCAGTTAAGGGACTTCTGCCAAGGTGCTCATATATTCTGGTGGTGAAATAGCATACCGATCTATCTGTATAGGAACTATTGCAAGTTCCGCACGTGAAGTTGTATACCACACAGGATATCAAGCGCTTTGGTATTCGATCCTTAATCTGAAAAAATCCACCAATGCGACAAGAAGTGGAAAATACTATTTTGCAATTAACTTGGGGTAATGTTTTAAGTAGAACGGTAAGTCGTTTACAAGTTTGCAGTGAGAGAGCTCCAAGAAATAGTAAAGTGAGCACCAATAATGATCGGAATAAAATGTTTATTGACTATTCTTTTGTTTATAAGGCGTCATATTTCTGAAACATTAACACAATGGAAGTTGTGACACCTCCCCAACAAGAATGAAGCGTGCAGCCTTCTAATCTAACAACCATACAAGATCTGAGCCACACGTCCACCACTAGTCCAAGCCCTGCTCCTTGGAGCTTACTCTAGTTATGACCTACCAATTCGGGGCAAGGCGGGCAAGGGCACATGTGTGGTGTACCAATGGACGTGTATCGCTCACTAAATGTAACGTCCAGAAATATGAGGCCAAGTAAATTGAGTTTTTGAAAGAAAGATTGCAAAACAAAGTTATTTTTAGCTTTTTGACTGAAAAATGAGCAATACAGGACTTGAACCTGTAATCTCCAGCCTCAGTACCTCATTGAATGACGTGCTGCGTTACACCATCGCTTGACAGTGTTACATTACAACTTGTATTGGCGTCATTTTTCTAAAACATTAATACAATGGGAGTTGTAACACAAGAAAGTAGAAAAAAGTTCTACAATGAAATGATAAAAAACTAAAAGTTGTACCGGAAGTTTAGATATTTTTGTGAATCCTAACTTATCAGCACCATTATACAACAAAACAAAAATACAACACGGTTTTAAATAAGATTTCAGAGATATTTTAGCTAGCAAAATATGTCAGCAAAAAAAATTAACTTAACAATAAAATATTTTATTTGTAAACACATTTTTGAAATTCAATTATATTTTTAGTCTGTCCAGCCGTTTCATAAATATTGTTTAACACAAAAAACTGGCAAAAAACCAATAAAAAATGGGAATTATTAAAGGTGTGAAAAGTGTTTTTAACATTACGATTTAAATTTTTAATTCTGCTAAGACTTTAATATAAGTATACATTTAGTCAAAAAATTAACTATTTAACTACCTACTTAACTACTTAATACCTAACTACCTAACTCAAAAATTTTAAGTAGTTAACTACCTTTTTACTACCTACTTGTAATTTTATTTAACTACTTAACTACCTACTTTGATTTTTTAATAACTATCACAACACTAATTTTGTTTGCAAAAATTCACTTACAAATAAATTAGTTTTGTAAAAATTATTCTGCAGTTTGGGGCTAAAGATAGGGAGCATACGCCCCCCTCTCAACTATGAAAACTACCGTTAGGAGTGACGGTCTCTCCAGCCGTTAGTCCGAAAACTTAGCCATTAGTCGTTAGAAAAAATTAATCAAATACAGAATGACCTTGAAAAGTTCTATTTTCCCATTTTTAAAGATCTTGTTTTTGAAATGTAAAATATATTTGGATGGAAAAAAAGTTTCAAAGTTTGGGGCCAGACGCATCAAGCTGCTCTCATACGCTTAATACCTCTTGATACTGAAATATTTTTAATTGTGAGGAGTAAACATAACCTTAGATTAAGGTTAGTATAGGTCTCAAGTTCAAGCTTACAATTAGCCCAAGCTGACTAGCTTAATTGTGAGCTTGACCCTAAAAATATATACTTTACTAAGAGATGTGTAACTTCTGAATAAAAAGTCTTGTTAGAATATGCCATTATAAAACATAATTTCAGTTCATTTAAATGGCATTTTTTTATTTTAAAGATATATTACTTTTAATTTATGCAAATTATAATGAACACCGTTCTCAATTAATAATGTGACAACTTAATTTATCTAAAAGCATGTGAATAAATTAACACATTTTAATTCATGGGATTTATATAAGAATAGTCTGTTATGATGACAACCCAAAAGGATGTGTGATTTTAATGATTATTCTAAAAGGATTTTTTTTAATAACGCCATTCTTTAAACAAGCGTTAAACATTTTTTGATATATAACATATGTCTACTTATATTATCTATTAGTTTTGCACAAAAATTAACAAAAAGTAAATTTCATGAAAAAATATTTGTATTAGAATAAAAACTTAAGAGTTCAGTAAAAAAATAAATTTTTTGTCTTGGATTTTGTCTGTTTTTTTGTACACATGTAGCGCCTGGCCGGTGTTATAAGCATCTACAATAGGACAGTTGAAAGTCCCATGAAGACAATAAAGCTCTACCACTGCTTACTAAAAGTATATTAAATTCACTTACATTTCTCCAGAGGAAACGCAGAGGGTGAGTAGAGTCTACAAGAGAAAGCTAACGATTTTTTAGTTATGGACGGATAGGCCGGTCGGCGCTGGACAGGTTTGCAAAATATGTGGAAAGTTGAGAAAGTGTATATTGAGTTACTTTTTAAATAGTTACAAGTTATAGATATTAATAGGCGATTACACCAAGATTACAGCATTAAACAAAGGCAGTTTTAAGTAAATTTATTTATTTTTAAATGAAAAGGAAATGCAAATGACAATAATAAAAGAATGCGAGCAGTGACCGTAGCGATCAATTGGAAATAAAAGATTAAAAACATTTGCAAAAGGAACTTTAAAGGTTCACTTGTCGCACGTTGACTTTTAAAAGGGTAGACTTAATTTCACCCAGAGTTGAGTTACAGAAATTGTTCCGGCATTGAAGGGCATTGTTGACTCAATTATGGCCTTCTAGGAGAAGGCCATAATCGCAGGTGGAGACAAATTAAAAACTCTGGGCTCTTCCGGCTGATTGTCAAGAAAGAAAAACACAACTTAATTAATTAGCTAATAAATCTTTCCGAAAGCTTAATTAACCTTCAATCCAACCGTTGGAAATAGGTGGGTTCAAGTTAGGTGGTGATTTGAAACAAAAGGCCTAAGCCATACAAAATTATTTGTAAACAACCCTTACCTTTTTGATAGGGTTAAACCATGCAAACGCGCCTAACAGTCAACCGCCTGGGCTGAGGATTTACTAACCAACTAACGATTAATAGATTAGATGCATGCGTAATTTTACACATGCGCGCTATGTGCGAACACACAGCTTGGTACCTATACCTACCTATAACTGTACGTTCAATTGGCAGAATTCAAGTGGCAGAATTTTAACATGTGAGGGTGCAGTAGGGCTAGTGTCATAACGTGCAGGGACCCAAATAATAGAGGCCCGTTTGCTTAGAATATGCACTCCCGATGCTACTATTTTATTTGTTTATTGTTAGCTTTATACTAAAAATTTACATATAAAATTTTGAGGGAATATATATTAAAAGTTTATTAAAAAGATTATAGAATTTTGGCCAATTCAGAAATCTTTTTATGTTTAAGTTTCACGATAGCTTTTAAAGACGCTTACAGTGGGTGAATAAATTTTGGGTTGTATTTTATGACACACCTTTCCAGCCAGACCAAAACTGTCCCCAGTTTTGTTGGTAAGAGAGGAAGAAGCGGACTGAAGGAAAGTGGTGACTTGAGTCAGGGTTAGCAGCCAAACTCTGTATCTTTCATTTCACCACTTTATGCTCAATAAAATCACAACACAATACAAAAAAATTTGCAGGGAAAACCTAACAAAAATTAAAAAATAAAATTAGAGTTTGTAAAACAAAAAAAAATTTAATTGCATATAATGCAGCCACCAGCGAGCGTAGTAATATCATAGGTAAAAATAAAATAAATCTTCTTTTTCTTTTTATACGAGCTAGAGGAAATATATTGTTCATGTATATAGTGTTCTTTTAGTACTTGTTGTAGGAGATGACTATCACCTCAGGTCTGCTGTGTAGGATGTTGGATAGTTGTTCTGTGAGGTCCTCTTTCTTGATGGAAGAACCAATGGGCTGGCCCAGTGCGGAAAATTGTTGAATCATTGGGATTTGTACGAATTGTATGTTGGACTATGCTCCTGCTTCTGGAGGCGGCGTTTGGGCTTGTGGTGGTGATGTCTGTGTTGGCTGTGCGCGCTGCGTAGTTGGCCGTAGAGGACATAACGTTGGTTGACATTTGTCCTTGGGTCGCAGAGTGAGAATCGGTTGTGGTTTAGAAATATTGAAACATAGACTCTTCTCGGGTGCAACGGAAGGTAGATCGCTTTGTTGACTCAGGTGTCTTTGTAGAATCTCCTAAATTGCGTGGTGACAATCTAGGAGGATTTAACGGCAGACTAGGTTTTTGCAATGTGGGCGAGCTGTTGGAAGTTGCAACAGATAACCGGTTAGGTATAGAGGACTTGCTATAACAAATAATGAAGATTAGATTAATGATGGACATCTATGTTCAGCTATCTACCGGTTAGGTGAATTCGTTTATTTATAACAGTTTATTGTAGTGGCTGCTTTCAACCTGAATACAAATTAAGTAAAAAAATTGTGTGTTATAATTGCAACTAAATAATAAGTAGCTTAAAAACTGTACAACACGTACTTTGTAGTTCTATGTACACATATTACAAAGGAAACACCAAATTTAGGAAAATAAAAAAAAGCAAAGCAGTACTAAACGTAGAAAAGCTGTACAGTTTAGGAACAGGTATGAATATAATAATGTTATAATAAACAAGAGTTAAGTATAGTAAAAGGATACTAATGCTAATAATATAAATATAATAATATAGTAATAATATTAATAATATGACATAGTGAACTGTACAGTTCACTATGTCACGACTATGACTATATATAACTGTAAAGTTATATTGAAATAAATAGTTAAAGCAAATTGAGAGCTACCCGTTAAGCAGCTGTGCAAACGTTAAAATTGCATCTGTATGTCTGTCAGTTCAGAGTATTAAATATACCAAAATAAAATTTTAATGCGTGATTTGGCACATAACTCATGTCATAACGTGGTACCTATGTTGAACATTGTTATAAACCAGATATTTTTGAAACCAGGGAACTAGTCCTATCAAAAATTAACCGCATTGGAGTTCTAGATTTCACATGGGATTAAGCCTCCAAAAAGCTTCAGTTGTCAAGGCAACAGTGAAGCTTATTAAGGTAATAAATCCTTGAAACAATAATGTTAAAAGTTTTTTAAATTAAGCGCTGATAATCAGTCCTTTCAAATAATCTTACCACACATCCATGGCACCAGGGGTGAATACCAATACGATAGCATAATAATTGGTATAAGCAATAGTTTGTAAGGTGGGTGAAACGTAAAAATGTATGGTTGCAAAACGAATGGAATGCGCTTAAATTAAAAGTTTTTTTAAATTAAGCGCTGATAATCAGTCCTTTCAAATAATCTTTCCCCACATCCATGGCATCAGACGGAGAATGTACTCTGGGTATCGATGGACTTACCTGTAGACAAATGGTTGACTGTAACATTGATGCTATTAGTTCAAAAATTAAGGACTACTGATTAGTCCTTTTCAAAAATTTCTTGTGACACATCCATGGTAAGAAAGAACATGTACTGACTGCTGGTATTGCATAACTTACCAGTAAGGAGGTAATAAGTTGGTAAAACATTTGTGGTACAGGTTTGAAAATTACGTGGAACTGATGGATTCAGTTTATTTCAAAAATGCCGTTGAAAACTGTATTGGTGATTTCTATGGATAAACCATAATATTGTGGTGTTTTACAGTATTGTTATTTTTATTACATTATGATTATTTATTAGATAATTGAAACTTAAAAGTATATGGGTGTAAAATTAGGTTGGACTGAAATTGATTATTGGAGAATTTTTTAAAAAGTTGTAAACAAGATTGTTTCTTGCGGTGTGGTTATGTATATATGGTTATGTGAAAGACTGAAAGTTAGAGTTTAAATTAAATTAATTGATACTGAAATTAATCATTGAAAATTATAGTTGTAGTTAAAACTGCAGGTTTCCAGCGTAGCTTATTAATTAGTTTGAGTTGTATTTTATTAAATAGATAAAATCTGAAAAGATACGTTAATAAAAATTATAGTTAAATATAGTTAATAAAAAATATAGTTATAAAAAATAATACAGTTAATAAAAGACGGATTTATTAATTATTATTACATTTGTAAAAAGGGGTGAATACCAATACGATAGCATAATAATTGGTATAAGCAATAGTTTCTAAGATGGGTGAAACGTAGAAATGTATGGTTGCAAAAAGAATGGAATTTGTATGGGTTGGATTATGAAAATGAAGGATTGGGTAGCCAATCAATTCAAAAATTGCTGAATTCTTGTTTTCCACTACCATTTAACAGTGTATTTCGGCAAATACTAGGACAATGAGAAATTAAGTTTAAAACTTCTTAACAAATTAGGAAACTTTATGACTATGGACTTAAAAAGAATGGGAGCTAAGGAGTTAGCTCCATGAAAAATTTATGATACATAAACAGTTTAACGGACAATCAACCAGATGTACCATTAGTGATTTCAGGTAGGGATACTTGTAATTTGTTAATGAATAGATGAAACATAGAGGTAATGAGTTGCAAAAATAGTGGGACTAAGATATAGTTCCACTTTTAAAAATCTGTTTTCGAAATTTTTATTTAGAGTTTTTTTATAAAGTTTGATGGCAGTGGAAGCTTGAATTTTTGATAATTAGAGGCTTATAGAGGCTTTCCAAAATCCACCGTGTTGATCTTTTTGGTACAAAATGCTTGACAAGCCTTAATTATAGCTGTAGACTTGTCATAATGTTGTTATATAAAGAGTTCATTATGAATAAAATTAAAACCATTGAGGTTTTCCAATAATTGGAGTCTTTCCAATTAATATCGCAAGTTAAGTAAACAAAAACTTTTATTTCATAGCAAAACAACAAAATAACATTCCATTAACGTTGTAGAGAACAATTTTCATTCATTCAATCAGGAAATAACATCGTTTTATTTCATTATAATCACATTATTCTGAAATCACCAATTTACCACAGCTTGTCCATTATTTTAAGGTCCTTGAATAATTCATAATAATCATTCCAAATTCATTCATGGACAATACAAGTTATAAACTAAGAACTACATGTTAAACTAAATTTATCGCAAAGTTTGCAACACTCCCACAGGACAAAATTAATTAAAACAAAGAGAACCCGTTTTTAAGCCAATTAAAAGCTTCAGCAATGTTAGCGTTTAAATTTAATTTAATTATTTAACCCAGTAACAAATTTTTAGATGAAACAACAACAAAAACAGGGGGAACAAAACAAAACTAAAGCGATTATAATTGAAGAGAAACAACAAGAAAACAGTCATTCAGCTGCTTAATTGTCTGCAAAACAATTGATGAAGACGATTTCTAGCTTCAATAGCAGCCTGACAAACTGGTCGAGGTTGATGACATTCATTATTGGATTTAGTTGAAGAGTTTGAATTCTTTGACTCTGAATTGGTTTTTATCGCACCGTTGACCTGCTTTTCACAATTTGTTTCCAGAGGGAACAGTAAATTAACTGGCCTGAACAATTGATTTCCATTGGACAAAAAAATTTCTGCTGACTTCGGTTGGCCTGAGGAATTACATTGAAGAGAAAGAAGTTTTGCTGATTTCCAACATCCTCAAGGGGTTAATTCTTTCAGCTGAACAATTTGGCCAATTTTGGGAGTTTCAGTAGCAAAAGCTCGACCCTGACAGTGGGTCGTTTGCATTCTTTCTCTTAGACTGAGTAAATAATTTTTTTTCCACAAATTCCAAAACTGCTCTAAGAGATTGTCACACTTTTTCCAAGAATTAAGCAGTTTTTGTACACTGGTTTGCTTGTTACAATGGAGATTATAATCAGTATCTTTTTTTTCTTCTTTAAATAGAATCTGTAGGAAATGTTTTGGATTTAGGGTTATGAAATCAGCTGGGCAGATTGAAATTCCAGAGTTAAAATCTTCAGCAAGCAAAAACAAGAGCGCGAGAGTTAACAGCGGCTTCAATTTCAGCTAGGGTAGTTTACATTTGATCATATTTTAATTTTAATCTTCCCAAAGTTTTTCATAGAGCACGTTTAACAAGACCAACAAGGCGTTCCTAAAAGCCTCCCATCCATGGTGCAAATTCCGTGATAAATTTCCATTCTTTCTTTCTTTCTTTCTTTCAAAAAAACTTTCTTTTGCTGCAAATTTCTTTTTCTTCTTTTGCTGCAAAGTACATTTGGGGATTGTAGAACTTTAAACCAGGCTTGATCAATTGTTTTCTTTGCCAATTTAAACTGGGCTGCGTTATCTGAAATGATCAATGAGGGGACACCGCGTCTTGCTATGAATCTACAGAGTCCAAACAAAAACCACTCTGAGCTCATATCCACCATAAGTTCGAGATGTAGTGCCCTTGTGCTCATACAGGTAAATATGCAGATAAACATTTTGACTAGGTCTTCTTTCTCTTTTATAAAAACAGGACCAAGGTAGTCGAGCCCAATATAGGTGAAACAAGCTGATTTGAAGACTCTTTCTTTAGAAAAGGGTGGGAATTGTGGTAATCCAAAGGGACCTCCTTCATGTCTTTTGCAGACTAAGCAGCTTTTGAGAATTTTCTTAACTGTACTTCTTCCTTGAAGTATCCAATACTCCTGTCGAACTGAGGCTAAGGTGTGGCTTACTCCAAAGTGTTTAACTTGCTGGTGTATATCTTTCACAATGAGTTTAGTTAGGTGATGATTCTTTGGGAGTAATAGGGGATTTACAGCAGTACTTTAAATCTTTGCATACGGAAGACAACCACTACAATGTAGAATTCTATTAGTGTCTAAATAAAGACGAGATGTCACCCATTTAAATTTCAAGTTGATGATAGCAGGATTGACGCCAGAAAATTATATTTTCCAAATCGTGCTATTTGTAGTTGGAATAATTTAAACTCTTCCCAAGTTTTTGTTAAATCATTAAAAAAATCTTAAAAAGCAATTGACTTTTGTTATTGAATAATGTTGTGCTCAGTATTAGTGCTAGAGCTTTTTAAAAAAGCTCTAGCCTACTGAGCCATTTTTAGCAAAATGATGCTTTTCACAATACACTGTGTTGCATTTAGATCGCAATACAATATTAAAAACATTGTTTCTTTTCATTTCCAAAATAGTTTCTTTCTGTACTTCCTTCCTATAACCTTAAACTTTTCATATGTTGCTTCAGTTTAGTACTGTCTTCTGTTTTTTCTTACTTTTCTTGTTTTTTTTTCTTGCTTATAACTTTGTTTTCTTTTTTTTCTTATAATTCATTGTTTTGACTTGCAATGTTTTGCGATTTTAGAAAGTTTTATATTATGCAATTGTAATCTTTTACTATATTTTTATGTGTTTTTTTAGGATTTGCTAAAAATAAAATTATTTGATTTGATTTGGTTTGAAGATTAAGTTGGAGTATGAGTTGATCCTTTTTGACTTTTCTTTTTATGCTAAGTTTTGAAGATTTGATTTGCAAAAGCTTCTTTTTGGGCCTGTTTAATGCGCAATTGGAGAGCAGTTTTAATTTCATCTGCTGTAAGTTTTTGCTTAGGAAGATAAAACTGTCTTTTAGCTTTTATAATTTTAATGAATCGTTGCACTCAAGCTGTTACCCTTAAAAGTCGCTGTAATGTAGAGAACCAGTTTATGTCAATTGCAAACTGTTGACTTTCTGTAGGACCCTCCCCTGCAAAAAAGGGTGACTGGAAAAGAACACTGGGACCTTTGACTTCTAAATTAAAGCTTTTAAGTTGTTCATCTGTTAAAATAGGAATGTCCCAAGATGGCCAGTTATTTTCAGATTTTGTCAAACCCATCCACCAAAAAGAAATGTTTTCAATTTCTTGCAAAGAAGTTCCACGAGAAGATAAATCAGCACAATAATGTTCTGAGCAAACGTAATGGAAATAATTTGGGATTACTAATTTTTCTACAAATTTCATAATTTCTTAAATTCTGTTATCCACAAAAATAATCAGGAATTTTTTTTTTTGTTTTTAACCCATGTACGACACATTGTGAATCAGACCAAAATACTATTTTTTCAAAAGGAAGTTTAAGCTCTTCTAATAGAAATTGGACACTGCGTATACCAATGAGTAAAGCCACAGTTCAAAGAGAGGAATTGAAAAAACTTTAGGTGAGGCCACTCTTGATTTAGCAAACATTAGATTTGTCCATGTCTGATTCTTTTTCTAAATGTGTATGTAGATGATTGTGGAATAAGATAATTTAGAGGCATCACTGAAGCAATGAAATTTATATTTTTGACATTTGTTTGGATCTGTACCAATGTAACGGGGAATTAAGATATATAATATTTTCAGGAAATCAGATTTCCGGAAAATATTTCTTTCAATTCTTTTTGTTCCGTTTCTGGCACCAGCTTGTCCTAGTCCAGGCCTTGACTCCATAATTTGTGCAGTAGGATCTTGGCTCTGATAATGACTGGAGAGAAGTAACCAATTAGATCAAAAATAGCAGCGGTCTCAGATAGAATTTGACGTTTGGTACCAGGTAAACTGTTCTTAGGCTTTTTTAGGATATTTGAGGAACTGTGACTTATAATGTTAAAGTTGTCTGTTTCACTATTCCACTGAAGTCCAAGAGCTTTAGAAAGTGTAGTTTTAGACTCGTCTTTAGTATCAATATTTAAGAGAAATTGACGGTCATTGGAAGTCCGTTCAATAAGATTTATGGAAATTTCATTGAATATCTTTTTAGCTTTGTTGTAGAAGTTTTGAGGATCTGAACTTTGTGTCACACCAATTATGACGTTATCAACATAGATATTTTCACAGATTTTATTTGCTACCATTCCTTCAGTCTTTTTTAAGTGATACATAACTACAGCTGCCAGAAGATGTGGGCTAGAAATAACATCGAAAAGATTACAGTTAAATCTGTAAGTGACTAAATTGTCTGGAAAAGCGGGGAGTTCAGGATTTTTCAGCCAGATAAATTGTACAACATCACGTTGATCTGGATTCAAGCCAACTTGTAGAAAGGCTTTTTCTATGTCTGCCATAAGTGCGATTTTATGCATTCCAAATCAGATCAAAATTAAAACTAACAAAATAGCAGTTATTTTTGAATTCAACTGTGGAGTTAAAATGATTTAAGGCTTTGTCATCATTTGTTTCTATTAAAGGGTCTTTAATTCCAATTGTTTCAAGATTCCACAAATTTTCAAAATCTAGTTTAGTTTCAAAACTTTTGTCAATCTGTGTGGGAACTTGTAAAGGCAATCTTCACCTTTTTCTGATAGAATAAGCATGGAAAAAAGGCTTGAATTTGATGCTTGCACTGATGTACGTCCTGATAGAATCCATCCTAATTTGGAAGTTTTCCAATTTAGTCCTGGTTTTACTTTTTCTTGTTGGAGAATCAAAATTGCATCATAGTAATCATTTCCTATCAGAATGTCAGTGCTTTTTAAGATGCTTTTAAAAAGGTCTTTGTCAGCAAGCTGTCCATTTTTTGGCGGTTTGATTTTGGATTTATCAAGCTTGACTGTGTGAAAATTTCCTGTGATGTTTGGAACAATGCTGACTACACGGTTCATGTCTGGTTCATGTTCAGGTTCAGGTTCATGTTCATGCTGACTACAAGGTTCATGTTCATGTTATCCAAGAAGTGTAATTTTATGGTTGCAGTACGGGCGCTGATTACCTTGGAAGCAGGAGTGCCAAAGGTATAAACAGAAAGGGATTGTTTTCCTTTTGGTTTTAGGTTCAGCTGACTTGCTAGCCTCTCAGTTATGTAACTTCTGGTAGAACCTGTATCAAAGAGAATTCGAGCATGTGCTGACCTGGAGCTAACTGGGTTGTAGACTGTCACTGTAGCTGTTTGCATAAGAACTTGTTCATTGAGCGCCAAACCAACTTGTTCTGGAGATTCAGGAATGTGCTCAATGGATGGCACTGATTTTTCTGCTGGATATAGTTTGTAGCAGATTATGTAATGATGACCAGGATTTTGACAACTTCTACATCATCTTTTTTTCTTTATCTGGGCATAAATGCTTTAAATGAGTATTTTTCAAACATATTAAGCATTGTCCTTTTAACTGTTGAATTCGGCTTTTTGCTGTTTGGTAAGTTTGACACTTGCTTGTCTGATGAGTTGTTTTCTTACAAAATAAACAATGCAATGATTTTTCAGTGTTTGCCAAAGCCTGTCCAGTAAACTTAGGGGAACCCAAGGGGGTTTTTGTTTGGATTTACAAGATTCTTTGAGCTTTGAGTCTTTGGAATTTCTGCTTGAGGCTGAAGATTTTGTGGAGGGCTTGAGTCAGTTTTCCCAAATTCAGACATTTCACGAAATTTAACATGTTCATTTATTGCTTTCAGTTATGAGTCCACTGTCCAAGGGGTCATATCTTCTTTAACAGATTTGGTTGTGCAGAGCATCATTTGTATTTCACAATGAAATTTTTGACGTAGCTGATACTCTATGACGGGAGATTCAGTGAGGAAGTTGATAGAATTTAAAGATTTGATAATTTTCTGGGCTTCATCTAATGTTTTACGAAGCTGATATGTTGTATTAGTGGCTGGGGGCAACAATGCTAAGTTTTGAATCAGTTTTTGTTAAACTAACAAGGTTTTTCCAAATCTATTGCGCAAAATATCCAAAGCCACTTGGTAGTTTTCATTTATAAAGGCTAAACCTTCAATTGCTGACTTGGCGTCTTCATCCAGAAGAGAAAGTAAGTGGTTAAACTTGTCCACTGGAGCAATACTTGGATTCTTGTTCACGGCAGTGATAAATGAGTCTATGAAGGCCTTAAATTATAGGATATCACCACTGAAGTGAGGTAGTGATAATTTAGTAAGTTTTACACTGTTAGACACACTGTAGTTGGTTTGATTTTGTTGTGGGACTACAACTGGGGCTTGGAGACCTTTAGAATTCGATTATGTTCCATTTTAATCTTTTCTAGCTCATTTTTTTTTAAAAGCGATCTTTTTGATCTTCAATAGTTTTTATAACTGCTGTAAGTTTAAGGGAAAACTCTTCTGCCTCAGGAATAGTTTTTTCCACCAAGTTTGAAACATCCATCATTATCTTTCTCCTGTGGAAAATTTTTCGGGATATTCACTGATATAACTATTTATTTTGTCAATGTAACCATCCAAAATTATTTTTTCCATTTTCAGGGAGTTTAAATGGGCATCTGGGCTTGTAGAGTCAGCAGGGATCACAGAGATAACTTTTTTGGTTGACTCTATGGCTTTTCTGAGCTGCATGGCACAGGACCCATTTTTGGTGTAGTTGACCTGCAGTAAGTTTAGACATGATTTTGAGAAATTTTTCAGAACAAGAAAAATTAGGTTTAATCCTAATTTCTATTTGATTTTGAAAAAAAAAATGGCTTCACCAAAAATATGACAGCATTGTTTTTTAAGTCCAAAATGAAACACAGAAAATTCTACTTTATGTTTGCTTATGATTTCTAGCATGCGCACTCAACGGTATTTAAGATTTACCAACCCAAATAAGGTACTACCCATACGAATGTGCTAAACTTGTACACAAACTTGAGGGGGTGAAGGCGCTAAATCCAGAAATAAGCAAAAAGGTAGAAATTTGTGTAAATGGACTAGGAACAAATAGAATTGTCTGACACAAGCAGACCAAATAACATTGGATGACACGAGCAACACACATGTAAAGAAGATATGACCCCTTGGACAGTGGACTCATAACTGAAAGAATAAATGAACATGTTAAATTTCGTGAAATGTCTGATTTGGGAAAACTGACTCAAGCCCTCCACAAAATCTTCAGCCTCAAGCAGAAATTCAAAGACTCAAAGCTCAAAGAATCTTGTAAATCAAACAAAAACCCCCTTGGGATTCCCTTAGCCCTCTGGACAGGCTTTGGCAAACACTGAAAAATCATTGCATTGTTTATTTTGTAAGAAAACAACTCATCAGACAAGCAAGTGTGAACTTACAAACAGCAAAAAGCCGAATTCAACAGTTAAAAGGACGATGCTTAATATGTTTGAAAAATACTCATTTAAAGCATTCATGCCCAGATAAAGAAAAAAAGATGGTGTAGAAGTTGTCAAAATCCTGGTCATCATTACATAATCTGCTACAAACTATATCCAGCAGAAAATCAGTGCCATCCATTGAGCACATTCCTGAATCTCCAGAACAAGTTGGTTTGGCGCTCAATGAACAAGTTCTTATGCAAACAGCTACAGTGACAGTCTACAACCCAGTTAGCTCCAGGTCAGCACATGCTAGGATTCTCTTTGATACAGGTTCTACCAGAAGTTACATAACTGAGAGGGTAGCAAGTCAGCTGAACCTAAAACCAAAAAGGAAAACATCCCTTTCTGTTTATACCTTTGGCACTCCTGCTTCCAAGGTAATCAGCGCCCGTACTGCAACCATAAAATTACACTTCTTGGATAACATGAACATGAACCTTGTCATCAGCATGAACATGAACTGAACCTGAACATGAACCAGACATGAACCGTGTAGTCAGCATTGTTCCAAACATCACAGGAAATTTTACAGTCAAGCTTGATAAATCCAAAATCAAACCGCCAAAAAATGGACAGCTTGCTGACAAAGACCTTTTTAAAAGCATCTTAAAAAGCACTGACATTCTGATAGGAAATGATTACTATGTGCAATTTTGATTCTCCAACAAGAAAAAGTAAAACCAGGACTAAATTGGAAAACTTCCAAATTCAGGATGGATTCTATCAGGACGTACATCAGTGCAAGCATCAAATTCAAGCCTTTTTTCCATGCTTTATCAGAAAAAGGTGAAGATTAATTTACAACTTCCCACACAGATTGACAAAAGTTTTGAAACTAAACTAGATTTTGAAAATTTGTGGAATCTTGAAACAATTGGAATTAAAGACCTTTTAATAGAAACAAATGATGACAAAGCCTTAAATCATTTTAACTCCACAGTTGAATTCAAAAATAACTGCTATTTTGTTAGTTTTAATTTTGATCTGATTTGGAATGCATAAAATCGCACTTATGGCAGACATAGAAAAAGCCTTTCTACAAGTTGGCTTGAATCCAGATCAACGTGATGTTGTACAATTTATCTGGCTGAAAAATCCTGAACTCCCGCTTTTCCAGACAATTTAGTCACTTACAGATTTAACTGTAATCTTTTCAATGTATTTTCTAGCCCACATCTTCTGGCAGCTGTAGTTATGTATCACTATAAAAAGACTGAAGGAATGATACACAATAAAATATATAAAATATCTATGTTGATAACGTCATAATTGGTGTGACACAAAGTTCAGATCCTCAAAACTTCTACAACAAAGCTAAAAAGATATTCAATGAAATTTCCATAAATCTTATTGAACGGACTTCCAATGACCGTCAATTTCTCTTAAATATTGATACTAAAGACGAGTCTAAAACTACACTTTCTAAAGCTCTTGGACTTCAGTGGAATAGTGAAACAGACAACTTTAACATTATAAGTCACAGTTCCTCAAATATCCTAAAAAAGCCTAAGAACAGTTTACCTGGTACCAAACGTCAAATTCTATCTGGAACCGTGTCTATTTTTGATCTAATTGGTTACTCTTCTCCAGTCATTATCAGAGCCAAGATCCTACTGCACAAATTATGGAGTCAAGGCCTGGACTAGGACAAGCTGGTGCCAGAAACGGAACAAAAAGAATTGAAAGAAATATTTTCCGGAAATCTGATTTCCTGAAAATATTATATCTTAATTCCCCGTTACATTGGTACAGATCCAAACAAATGTCAAAAATATAAATTTCATTGCTTCAGTGATGCCTCTAAATTATCTTATTCCACAATCATCTACATACACATTTAGAAAAAGAATCAGACATGGACAAATCTAATGTTTGCTAAATCAGAGTGGCCTCACCTAAAGTTTTTTCAATTCCTCTCTTTGAACTGTGGCTTTACTCATTGGTATACGCAGTGTCCAATTTCTATTAGAAGAGCTTAAACTTCCTTTTGAAAAAATAGTATTTTGGTCTGATTCACAATGTGTCGTACATGGGTTAAAAACAAAAAAAAAATTCCTGATTATTTTTGTGGATAACAGAATTTAAGAAATTATGAAATTTGTAGAAAAATTAGTAATCCCAAATTATTTCCATTACGTTTGCTCAGAACATTATTGTGCTGATTTCTATCTTCTCGTGGAACTTCTTTTTGCAAGAAATTGAAAACATTTTCTTTTGGTGGATGGGTTTGACAAAAGATCTGAAAATAACTGGCCATCTTGGGACATTCCTATTTTAACAGATGAACAACTTAAAAGCTTTAATTTAGAAGTCAAAGGTCCCAGTGTTCTTTTCCAGTCACCCTTTTTTCCGGGGAGGGTCCTACAGAAAGTCAACAGTTTGCAATTAGCATTAAACTGGTTCTCTACATTACAGCGACTTTTAAGGGTAACAGCTTGAGTGCAACGAATTACCATTAAAATTATAAAAGCTAAAAGACAGTTTTATCTTCCTAAGCAAAAACTTACAGCAGATGAAATTAAAACTGCTCTCCAATTGCGTATTAAACAGGCCCAAAAAGAAGCTTTTGCAAATCAAATCTTCAAAACTTAGCATAAAAAGAAAAGTCAAAAAGGATCAACTCATACTCCAACTTAATCTTCAAACCAAATCAAATCAAATAATTTTATTTTTAGCAAATCCTAAAAAACACATAAAAATATAGTAAAAGATTACAATTGCATAATATAAAACTTTCTAAAATCGCAAAACATTGCAAGTCAAAACAATGAATTATTATAAGAAAAAAAAGAAAACAAAGTTATAAGCAAGAAAAAAAAAACAAGAAAAGTAAGAAAAAACAGAAGACAGTACTAAACTGAAGCAACATATGAAAAGTTTAAGGTTATAGGAAGGAAGTACAAAAGAAACTATTTTGGAAATGAAAAGAAACAATGTTTTTAATATTGTATTGCGATTATAAATGCAACACAGTGTATTGTGAAAAGCATCATTTTGCTAAAAATGGCTCAGTAGGCTGAGGCTTTAAAAAGCTCTAGCACTAATACTATGAGACACAACATTATTCAATAACAAAAGTCAATTGCTTTTTAAGATTTTTTTAATGATTTAACAAAAACTTGGGAAGAGTTTAAATTATTCCAACTACAAATAGCACGATTTGGAAAATATAAATTTCTGGCGTCAATCCTGCTATCATCAACTTGAAATTTAAATGGGTGACATCTCGTCTTTATCTAGACACTAATGGAATTCTATGTTGTAGTGGTTGTCTTCCGTATGTGGAGATTGAAAGTACTGCTGTAAATCCCCTATTACTCCCAAAGAATCATTACCTAACTAAACTCATTGTGGAAGATATACACCAGCAAGTTAAACACTTTGGAGTAAGCCACACCTTAGCCTCATTTCGACAGGATTATTGGATACTTCAAGGAAGAAGTACAGTTAAGAAAATTCTCAAAAGCTGCTTAGTCTGCAAAAGACATGAAGGAGGTCCCTTTGGATTACCACAATTCCCACCCTTTTCTAAAGAAAGAGTCTTCAAATCAGCTTGTTTACACCTATATTGGGCTCGACTACCTTGGTCCTGTTTTTATAAAAGAGAAAGAAGACCTAGTCAAAATGTTTATCTGCATATTTACCTGTATAAGCACAAGGGCACTACATCTCGAACTTATGGTGGATATGAGCTCAGAGTGGTTTTTGTTTGGACTCTGTAGATTCATAGCAAGACGCGGTGTCCCCTCATTGA
>JASAMX010015831.1:0-13197 GCA_030248175.1 Microlaimidae sp. YZB2_3
AATGAGCGTGACGCAACACAGCAAAATTATTTTGCAATAAATAAAAAGCGTCGCAATAAATCACATATATATATTGTAGGTAGCATACCCAGGGGGGGGGGGGGCGGGGGGGGCGGCCGCCCCCCTTGGAAATCTGGCGAAGCCGGATTTTTTCGTAAGGGGGGACCCTTACGTTTTTTGAATTTTGGGAGAGAAAATTTTTTTTTTAAATATTAATACAGAAACTTTTCTGATGCCTTCCAAAAGCATATTAATAGTCAAAAAACCAAATTTAAGCGGGTAGTTTAAATTGACAATTTATCTCAGTTTTTCAATTTCAAATCGATTTTGCCGCTTAATAGTTAAGGCATACATGTTAAATAAAACTACTATAAACACTATTAACCTTTTATTAACGTTTTAAACACATGTTTTAAATGGATAGGAATAAAAAAACCTTAAATTTTGTTTTAACTATCATCTGCCGCCCCGGACCCCCCTTCAGGGTTAGTATTTACTCCCCTCCACACCGCCACCCCCCCGAAATGAAATCCTGGGCACGCCACTGATATATATATATGCAGCAAAATACCTACATTGGCTAAAAAATGGCGATGGGGTTTCGTAATGAGGTCCAGTTATTTGCTAAAGAATATACTTTTTGTTTGTCACCTTTGTCAGGACTTTTTGAAAACGTACAAAGATGTGCCTTAAAAACCTTACTTTTTTTAAGCCTAAGCAAAACTTAAAAATCAATCCACACTTAATCACAAAAAGTTTTTTATGCATAATGTGTTGTTAATTGAAGACTAAACTTTTACATTTTTTTAAACCTTCTTATCTTTACTTTAGGTTTTAAGCCTAAAAATCAAGCAAAATTTTAAATTTTACCAAATATCAAAATACACCAAAAATGGTACAAGTCCCCCTACGTGTACCAATTATTTTTTTGACCGATCGGAAAATAGGAGAGTCGCGTTGTGATTACAGGAACGTAACCAGAGGGGAGGCGGTGAGGGCGGCCGCCCCTCCCCCCCCGAAATGCGCAGATGATTGCTTAAAAGGCTAAAAATCAAAACTAGCGCCCAATCGCTCGGCGCCAAACATAAAATAATTCATCCCAATTGACCCCCAAAAACCAAAAATTTTTTTCCGCTTCGCGAGGTTAGTCACAGACCTGTGCACCGTCTGGAACACCCCGTTTTATTGGAGGATTTCCCCCCCGTTTTCTTCCCCCCGCCAAAAAATGAGAAAGTACCCTAAAAATATGACGCCATTTTTACCTATGATGACGCCATCGTCGCAAATTTTTTGCAGTTTTTAGCTTATTTAAATGTATTTTAAGCCATTTTAGACCTATTTTTACCTTATTTTCGTTTTTTTGTCCCTTTTTTTTCCTTTTTCCCTACTTTTTTTCTCTTTTTATCTCCTTTTTTTCCTTTCCCCTCTCCCCCCCTTGCCCCCCCCCGTTTCAAAAAAGTTGCCCCCCCGCGCCCCCTCCATTTTCGAATTGCCCCCCCCCATTTAAACCCCGGGGGAGGGGGCAGTGCACAGGTCTGATTGCATGTTAAATTATGCCTAGGGTATTCTTGCATTTTGCGAAATATAAATAAATAAATGTGGGTGTAGCCAAGGGGTCTGAAAGGTCTCTAAATTCCTTTTTTGAGAAATCCAGGCTCTGTCAATGTGTGCTAATGTAATTTTTAACTAAGAAAACATGTTTTTACCGCTAAAAACATTAGATAATACGTTATTAGACAAAAAACAGTGTATTATACATTATACAGCTTTATCTACGTTTATCCCTGCTTTTTTAACGTTTTCAAAAATTAAGGGGGGCTGGTTTCCACATAATCAAATAAAAATATATCAAAATACAGTTTAACTAATTTTTCTAGTTTATTTTACGCTTAGAATAACTAATATTAGCAAAAATAATCTTAAATTTACTTTTTAAAGCCGAATAAAAATTGTTGTCCATATTTTTGTTGGCTCATGTGACCAACGAATTTTTAAATTTTTTAAATATTTTTCAAATTCTTTTCAGATTTTTAGCAATGTAAAAATCTAATTTTTAATTTATTTTGTTGCTTAACAAAATTTTTCTTAACGGCATACATTGTTACATTCCATTCCAAAAATAGGCAATTTTGGGGCTTAAATGGGCTTATTCAAGATTCGAGATTCAAGATTTTATTTTTCTAGTAATACATAAAGAAAACAGTAAGAAGGACAAAACAAACACAAATGCGATTGCAACCCAGTTGAGTTACAATAACACCAAAAATCACAAAATTGAGAGAAGACCTGGCTGATTTAGATTTACTAGAAAAAAAATGACTAAAGTCAATAAAAAATAAAGCTCTTTATTTATCCATTTAAATTTCCATTAGTTAATTCATCAAAGATTTTTTAAATTGGTACAGAGTTTTGGAACTAACTTGATCTTCATTTAGATAATTCCATTTCTTTATAACTCTCTTAAAAAAACTGTATTATCTACAATTGACTCTTGAGTGTTGTTTTTTTAGTTTTTTTTGAATGTCCTCTGGTTGAATTGGGGTTAAGAACAAAATACTTCTCAGGATTTAAGTTTACCAGTTGGTTTAAGTTTTTAAATGTTTGAAACATATCCATGTTTTCTCTTCTTTTAAGTCTACCAACTTTTAAAAACTCGTTTGGTAAAATAGCGTTGGACTTTTTCTACAATATATTTATCTTTAGTCATATATGGGTTCCAAACAACACTTGCATACTCAGCAGTAGGACGAACAAAACTTTTATAAGCGAAAAGATAGATTTAAATCGATTGAGATTTGAAAAATCTAAAAAATAAGTATACTGTTTTTAAAGCTTTACTATCAATTTTATTACAATGTGTTGAAAACTTTAAGTCACTAGTGATGAACACACCTAAGTCTTTTACCATATTAGGTAGCTTCTTATTATTTAAGTAATAATCCGTTTTGTGCACATTTTTACAAATATTTAAATATTTATGCAAAAATGTGCACATAAACAAAACTTATAACTTTTTACAGAAGACTAAAAACAAAATTGAGGTCAAAATTAAGGTCTACAAGTCCGATTTAGGACATAAAGATGTTTCACATACGTATTTTACTTTTCGGTCAGTCAAATTGATAATTGGTACACGTTTGGGACTTGTACCTCAAAAAATTATATTTTAACAATATTTTATATTTTCAATTTTACTAATTTGCTTAAAATTAGAACTTGCTTAAATTATATCAATTCTGAATTGTTGCACCAATCTTACTTACTTTTATTTAATTGGCAATTTATAAAACTAGGCACATTAGGAATATTCAGGCGCGTCAGGAACGAGCCCACTACGCGTTTATAAGCCTGAGCAAAGCCTAGAAACAATTTAAACTTTCTCCACGCAGCTATTTTATAAAGTTTTAATTGTTTTACAGCTTAGTCAGGCTTAGCGACGCGTCATTCCTTGGTTGCTGACGTTCCTGTGTGCCAGCTTTTATCAATTGCCATTTAATTTAATATTTCTATTTTAAAAATTACTTATTCGTCCATAAAATTGGAATTCATTATTTAAAGGACTACTAGATAAATGGGTTAATAAATTTTGGTAACAGAACTTTGAGCCGGAGCGAGGGGACTTTAGAGCCGAGGGTCTTTAGAGCCGCCATGTGGAACTTTAAGCCGTGTCGGGGGGACTTTGGAGCCGTAACGTAACTTTTGTGTTCAGAAAATTCATAAAAAATTAAGGGACTTTAGAGCCGAACTAATTTTGTCAAAGTTGGTTGAATTATCATTTCTACATACAATATATCACTGAAATTAGTCAAATTTTAAGTTGTAAAAGTTTTTAAAGCTTCCTACAATACTTTTAAAACCTTTTTGCGATGTAGGAAAGAATATTTTCGGCATAATATCTTCCGAAATATATATTTTTTTATTTAAGCAGTAAACTAAAGGAATTTCAATAGTTTTAAGCTTTTAGATTTTTATCTTGATTATAGGCTTCGCTAGGCTTAGGAAAAATAATGTTTTTTGTCTTAAATTTTTATTGCAACATTTTCCAAAATAAAACATCTTTGATATTTATCATAACAAAATGTTTCAGTTTAAAAACTAAAAACCGTGAATCTTAACCCTTAACCATGCCCTATTCAAATGGAAAATCTTTTATCAAACAAATCAAAGCACGAATCTAAACCATGTTTTTGCTCAAGATTAGAAGTTTATCAATAATTGGAAGTTAATAAGTTTCTTCTCCGCCAAATCCTTATTCTTGTCATCTTCTGTATATATAACTTTATTTATGCCCGAAAAATACACTATGTCAACAAGCGCTTATTAGCCGTTTTTTAAAATGTTGAAGGGGCCATAAAAATCTTCATACAAAATCGTGTTTGTTCACTATTTGTCCATTATTTCCAATTTTATGATTACTTTTGTTTAAAATATAAGTTTTTTTGTCAATAAAAGTATAAAATTTGTGTTTATTTATAAGATATAATTTTTTTTATGTTTATTAAACGTACATTTGAACAGTTCTCTGCAAATAAAACTCTGTAAACCCCTTAAAAAAGGCTAACTCGGTTCAACTCAACAAATTTTCCTGGACAGCTTTTTTTCAGTCCCCGTAAAAAGTTTTGGCTTTTTTTTGGTCCAGCTTTATATTACGTCGTTTTTTAACATCCCGTCTTCTGCATGTCGTCTTCGAAAAACTCGTCTATTCTGTACGATTTTGTAAACTATTTTTTCTTAAGCCTAAGCAAAACCAAAAATCAAACAAAATTTTATCGTAGTATAAATTCTATATAATCGTGTGTTCTTTAATTAAAGATTAAAAACCTTATATTTTTCCTAAGTCTAAGCAAAACCTAAAAATCAAACAAATATTTTTGGGTACAAAATTCATCTTTAAAAAGCACGTTTATAAAATCGCACCCAAAGGACAGGTTGTTTTAAAGCCGAGGTGTTGAAAACTAGGCCTGTTTTTTCCTAAGTCTAAGCAAAACCTAAAAATCAAGCAAACTTTATCAAAATAAATTGCTTATTCACTTGACAACTATTATATTTTTTGGGATGGAAAACTCGTTTTTGAAAAACACGTTTCTAAAATTGCACCCAAAAGACGAGTTATCCGATGACGAGAGAAGACTAAATGCTGAAAGACGAAATGTAAAAGACGAAACTTCCACATACGACACACCGCTTTTTCCTAAACTTTCGACTTGCTTTTTTAAACCTAAGCAAAACATACAAATTAAGCAAAACTTTTAATAAAGTTATTTGATAAAGTTTGGTTTGATTTTTAGGTTTCGCTTAGGTTTTAACACAGCCTTATGGTTTTAGTAAGAGTTGTCGAGATAAAGTTGTCGAGGATAAACCTAGTTAGCCTTTAAAAATTTATGGTTTGGGGACTTTAGAGCCGAGGGACTTTAGAGCCGGGACTTTAGAGCCGGACCTGGGGACTTTAGAGCCGCAGCAGGGATTTTAGAGCCGAAATGAAAAATGCGTTTGCAAACAATAGTAAAACAATATACAAGTAATATTGAAAGATTTACATAACAAACGGAGCTCATTATGCAATGCGGTAATCATTATGCGGGATAAATATGCTTCGGGTTTTTTATTGTATATACAGAAGATGACAAGAATAAGGATTTGGCGGGAGAAGAAACTTATTAACTTCCAATTATTGATAAACTTCTAATCTTGAGCAAAAACATGGTTTAGATTCGTGCTTTGATTTGTTTGATAAAAGATTTTCCATTTGAATATAGGGCATGGTTAAGGGTTAAGATTCACGGTTTTTAGTTTTTAAACTGAAACATTTGTTATGATAAATATCAAAGATGTTTTATTTTAGAAAATGTTGCAATAAAAATTTAAGACAAAAAACATTATTTTTCCTAAGCCTAAGCGAAACCTACAAATCAAGATAAAAATCTAAAAAAAGCTTAAAACTATTGAAATTCCTTTAGTTTACTGCTTAAATAAAAAAATATATATTTCGGAAGATATTATGCCGAAAATATTCTTTCCGGACACCAAAAGGTTTTAAAAGTATTGTAGGAAGCTTTAAAAACTTTTACAACTTAAAATTTGACTAATTTCAGTGATATATTGTATGAAAATGACGTAATTTAACCAACTTTGACAAAATTAGTTCGGCTCTAAAGTCCCTTAATTTTTTATGAATTTTCTGAACACAAAAGTTACGTTACGGCTCCAAAGTCCCCCCAATACGGCTCTAAAGTTCCACACTGCGGCTCTAAAGACCCTCGGCTCTAAAGTCCCCTCGCTCCGGCTCTAAAGTCCCGTTACCAAAATTTATTAACCCATTTATCTAGTAGTCCTTTAAATAATGAATTTCATTTTTATGGACGATTAACTAATTTTTAAAATAGAAATATTAAATTAAATGGCAATTTATAAAGCTGGGCACACAGGAACGTCAGGAACGAGCTTAAACCTACGCGTTGCTAAGCCTGAGCGAAGCCTAAAAACAATCTAAACTTTATAAAATAGCTGCGTGAAGAAAGTTTAAATTGTTTTTAGGTTTTACTTAGGCTTAGAAACGCGTAGTGGGCTTGTTCCTGACGCGCCTGAATATTCCTAATGTGCCTAGCTTTATAAATTGCCAATTAAATAAAGTAATAAAATTGTGCAACAATCAGAATTGATATAATTTAAGCAAGTTCTAATTTTAAGCAAATTAATAAATTTAAAAAATATAATATTGTTAAAATATAATTTTTTGAGGTACAAGTCCCAAACGTGTACCAATTATCGATTCGACTGACCGAAAAGTAAAATACGCATGTGAAACATCTTTATGTCCTAAATCGGACTTGTAGACCTTAATTTTGACCTCAATTTTGTTTTAAGTCTTCTGTAAAAAGTTATAAGTTTTGTCTTTGTGCACATTTTTACAAATATTTAAATATTTGTAAAAATGTGCACAAAACGGATTATTACTTAAATAATAAGAAGCTACCTAATATGGTAAAAGACTTAGGTGTGTTCATCACTAGTGACTTAAAGTTTTCAACACATTGTAAAAAAATAGCTAGTAAAGCTTTAAAAACAGTAAACTTAATTTTTAGATGTTTCAAATCTCAATCCATTAAAATCTATCTTTTTGCTTATAAAAGTTTTGTTCGTCCTACTGTTGAGTATGCAAGTGTTGTTTGGAACCCATATATGACTAAAGATAAATATATTGTAGAAAAAGTCCAACGCTATTTTACCAAACGAGTTTTTAAAGTTGGTAACTTAAAAGAAGAGAAAAGATGGATATGTTTGAAACATTTAAAATCTTAAACCAACTGGTAAACTTAAATCCTGAGAAGTATTTTGTTCTTAACCCAAATTCAACCAGAGGACATTCAAAAAAACTCAAAAAAGAGCACTCAAGAGTCAATTGTAGAAAATACAGTTTTTTTAATAGAGTTATAAGTAAATGGAATTATCTAAATGAAGATCAAGTTAGTTCCAAAACTCTGTACCAATTTAAAAAATCTTTGATGAATTAACTAATGGAAATTTAAATGGTTAAATAAAGAGCTTTATTTTTTTTTGAGGCCTTTAGTCATTTTTTTTCTAGTAAATCTAAATCAGCCAGGTCTTCTCTCAATTTTGTGATTTTTGGTGTTATTGTAACTCAACTGGGTTGCAATCGCATTTGTGTTTGTTTTGTCCTTCTTACTGTTTTCTTTATGTATTACTAGAAAAATAAAATCTTGAATCTTGAATCTTGAATAAGCCCATTTAAGCCCCAAAATTGCCTATTTTTGGAATGGAATGTACAATTTATGCCGTTAAGAAAAAATTTTGTTAAGCAACAAAATAAATTAAAAATTAGATTTTTACATTGCTAAAAATCTGAAGAATCTAAAATATTTAAAAAATTTAAAAATTCGTTGGTCACATGAGCCAACAAAAATATGGACAACAATTTTTATTCGGCTTTAAAAGTAAATTTAAGATTATTTTTGCTAATATTAGTTATTCTAAGCGTAAGCAAAACTTAAAAATCAAGTTAAACTGTATTTTGATATATTTTTATTTGATTATGTGTTTTTGACGAATTTTCATTTTTTTCAATATTCAAATTTAGCATTTTTTTAACTGGTTGTCATACAAAAATGGTAGACTCTAGATAAAATTTTGAACTATATTTAGAGCCGCCAGATTCTGAAGACCAATTTTTGGGCTTAATGGGCTCATAACTTTTTACAGAAGACTTTAATCGTAAACATAACCTCAAAAATGATGTCTACGTGTCTGAATTGTGATATACAAGTGTTTTATAAGCGTATATTACTTTTCGATCGGTATAACTGATAATTAGTACACGTATCGGACTTGTACCTATGCAAAAAATAGGCAATTAAAATCAAATGGGCTCATAACTTTATTCGTAAAAATAACCTTAAGAATGATGTCTACGTGTCCGATTTGGGGTTTACAACAATGGTTCTATCAGGAACGTAACCAGAGTTTTATTTGGGGGGTAGGCGGAGCGCGGAGCGGAGCCCTCCTTAATTTTTGAAAACGTTAAAACAGCAGAGATAAACGTAGATAACGCTGTATGTATAATACACTGTTTTTGGCCCAATAACCTATTAGCTAATGTTTTTAGCAATAAAAACATGTTTTCTAGTTAAAAATTACATTAACACACATTGACAGAGCCTGGATTTTACAAAAAAAGAAATTTTTGAGACCTTTCAGACCCCTTGGCTACACCCACATTGCAAGCAGCATCTCGACTCCATGTTTTTAGGGTACCTACCTACCCATATGAAAAAAATCCGAGCCAATGCTATAGGCAGCTGGAAAACTTAGGAGGGGGAGGTACATAAATCAACCAATATGATTGTTTGTTTTGCTTTCTGTGTAGTACTTATTACTTATAAAAAATATTGTACTAACTTTGAAATAACATTAGCATTGGACAAGATAAATAGCGAGATATATGTATGCAGACCTGTGCACGGCCCCCCCCCCCCCGGGGTTAAAACGGGGGGGGGCAATTCCAAAACGGGGGGGGCACGGGGGGGCAACTTTTTTGAAACGGGGGGCAATAAAACGGGGGGGGGCAAGCAGGGGGGAAAGAAAAAAAGAGAAAAAAAGGAGAAAAAAAGAGAAAAAAAGAAGGGAAAAGGGAAAAAAGGGACAAAAAAAGCGGAAATAAGGTAAAAATAGGTCTAAAATGGCTTAAAATACATTGAAATAGGCTAAAAACTGCAAAAAATTCGCGATGATGGCGTCATCATAGGTAAAAAATGGCGTCATATTTTTAGGGTACTTTTTCATTTTTTGGCGGGGGGGGCAATAAAACGGGGGGGGGGGCAAATCCTCCAATAAAACGGGGGGGGGGGCATTTTCAGACCGTGCACAGGTCTGTGTATGTATACTATAGAAAGTGACCGCTGAGCGAAGCGAAGCGGAAAAAAATTTTTGGTTTTTGGGGGTCAATTGGGGTACTAAAATTATTTTATAGTTTGGCGCCGAGCGATTAACGAGGCGCTAGAAAATTTTGAATTTTTAGCCTTTTAAAACCCCCAAATTTTACTATCTGGCGACCATTTCGGGGGGGGGGGGGAAGGGGGCGGCCGCCCTCACCGCCTCCCCTCTGGTTACGTTCCTGTAATCTATATGCGTATTTTATTTTTCGATCGGTCAAAAAGATAATTGGTACACGTAGGGGGACTTGTACCATTTTTGGTGTATTTTGATATTTGGTAAAATTTAAAATTTTGCTTGATTTTTAGGCTAAACCTAAAGTAAAGATAAGAAGGTTTAAAAAAATGTAAAAGTTTAGTCTTCAATTAACAACACATTATGCATAAAAAACTTTTCGTGATTAAGTGTGGATTGATTTTTAAGTTTTGCTTAGGCTTAAAAAAGTAAGGTTTTTAAGGCACATCTTTGTACGATTTTAAAAAATCCTTACAAAGGTGACAAACAAAAAGTATATTCTTTAGCAAATAACTGGACCTCATTATTAAAACCTATTGTCATTTTTTTGCCAATGTAGGTATTTTGCTGCATATATATATATCAGTGGCGTGCCCAGGATTTCATTTCGGGGGGGGGGGCGGTCTGGGGGGGCACATACTAACCCTGAGGGGGGGTCTGGGGGGCGGCAGATGATAATTAAAACAAAATTTAAGGTTTTTTTATTCCTATCCATTTAAAACATGTGTTTAAAACGTTAATAAAAGGTTAATAGTGTTTATAGTAGTTTTATTTAACATGTATGCCTTAACTATTAAGCGGCAAAATCGATTTGAAATTGAAAAACTGAGATAAATTGTCAATTTAAACTACCCGCGAAGCGGGGAAAATTTGGTTTTTTGACTATTAATATACTTTTGGAAGGCATTAGGAAAGTTTCTGTATTAATATTTAAGAAAAAAATTTTCTCTCCCAAAATTCAAAAAATGTAAGGGTCCCCCCTTACGAAAAAATCCGGCTTCGCCAGATTTCGAGGGGGGGGGGCGGGCCCCCCCCCCCCCGCCCCCCCCCCCTGGGCACGCCACTGATATATATATATGTGATTTATTGCTGATGCTTTTATTTATTGCAAAAGTAATTTTGCTGTGTTGCGTCACGCTCATTTTGTTAAATTGCTTTTTATTATTTATTTTGCAAGAAAATGAATTTTGCATTGAATCGTAAATGAGCAGATCCTCAAATGCTCTCCAGAAATTTTTCTGGAAATTCTCCACAATCTTATCCACATAAGTTTGGAAATATCTATTATGACAGAAACCCCTTAAAAAATTAGGAGGTTCTACCGTTCCTTCAAGGGCACAAGTACTACACTTCAGTGGCGTGCCCAGGATTTTATTTGGGGGGGGGGGGAAAGGCGGTCTGGGGGGGGTAAATACCATAGGTGTTTTTTTTTGGGGGGGGGGGGCAGAGACCCCTCTCCCTCCCTAGAGCCAAAATTAATTTTGGACCCCCCCTAAAAAAAATCCAGGGCCCTCCTCCCCCCAAAGCTCGAGAGTGGTCCGGCCTGCCTGACCCCCCTCTAGCGAGGCTGACCCCCTCCCTTCCAACCAATTTGGAAGTATATTTTTTTATTTACTGTCAAAAACACGGTTTGTTAGTTACAACATTAGACCTAAAAACACAGAAATTATTGAGTTAAAAAAATTTTTAAAAAAATTGGACCCCACTGACTGGAGAAAATTTTGCATTTAAGGCGCTAAAATACACTAGAAATTTTAATTCCAGATGATGTTTATTTTAAAATTTAAGGTTTTTTCATCCTTTTGCATTTAAAACAGGTGTTTAAAACGTTAATAAAAGATTAATAATGTTTATAGTAGTTTGATTTAACATATTTGCCTTAACTATTGCACGGCATAATCGATTTGAAATCGAAAAACTAAGACAACTTGTGAATTTAAACTACCCGCTCAGCAGGGAAATTTCGGTTTTTTGACTATTTATATGCTTTTTGAAAGTATTAGGAATGTTTCTGTATTAATATTGAAGAAAAAAAATTTTCTCCCAAAATTTAAAAAACGTAAGGGCAAAAAAAAATCAGGCTTCGCTGGATTTCGGGGAGGGGGAGCGGCCGCCCCGCCCCTGGGCACGTCACTGGGGGTCTTCTAGACCCCCTATTTGGGTCGGCAAAAGGGAAAGATTTGGAGTTAGACCCCCCTTTTGGGTCGCCAAGGATAAAAATTTAGGGGGTCTAGAACGACCAGTTTTAAAAAATTTTCTCGCGAAGCGGGGAAAATTTGGTTTTTTTACTGTTAATATGCTTTTGGAAGGCATCAGGAAAGTTTCTGTATTAATATTAAAGAAAAAAAATTTGTCTCTCCCGAAATTCAAAAAACGTAAGGGTCCCCCCTTACGAAAAAACCCGGCTTCGCCGGATTTCGGGGGTGGGAAGCCGCCCCCCTTGGGTACGCCACTGCTACACGTGTATAAATTATAATAAAAAATCACTTTAAAAATTCAACCCAACAAACATAAATGAAAAAAAAACAAACATGTTTTTAGGTTAATTCTGACCTTGCGATCTCAATTTTGGGTATTTGAAAAGTGATTAAAATTAAACTACCGAATTAAATTATTTAAAATAAATGAAAAAAAAATGAAAAAGTACCCAAAAATCATGGCGCTATTTTGACCTATATTGACGCCATCATTGCAAAATTTTTAGCCCATTTCAATGCCATTTAAGCTATTTTAGACCTATTTTTACCTTAATTTCACTTTTTTCTTCTTTTTTCCCTTTTCCCTTCTTTTTTTATCTTTTTTCTTCTTTTTTCTCTTTTTTTCTTTTCCCCCTGCTTGCTATTCCCGTTTTATTCCCCCCGTTTCAAAAAGGTTGCCCCCGCCCCCCGTTTTGGATCTTCTCCCCATAAACCACAGAGGCAGTGCACAGGTCTGCATTTTTTGTCTATATTTTACCAATTACCTCATATTAGCAAAAATCGTGTTTTAAGCACTTTTTAAAGTTTAAATCGAGATCTTTAGGTCAGAATTGACCTAGAAACATGTTTTTTTTAGCATTTGTAGTGTGGAAATTTCTAATAGATTTTTGTTACGCGTTTAGTACCTGCACCAGGTTCCAGTCCAGTGCCAACAATAGCGCCAAATAATAGGGTATTTAAAATATACCCTCAAAAGTTTAGGAACCCGAAGGTTCTGAGCAACAACAGCTTTAAGTTTTTCTTGGTTGGGAGACAAGTTTTGAGCTACCAGACCCACCTGCAGACTTGTGCACAGTCTGGAAATGCCTCCGGAATATTAGTGGTTGTGCTGTGCCTCCTGATTTATTGGCAAGCACTAACAGACACCTACTGCGCCACCTACTACACCTACTACACGTACACCCGACGGACGTAAGCAACCTAAGCAAAACCTACAAAATCAAACAAAACGTAAGTAAGCTTGATTTTTAAAAGGTCTTTTACTTTTTAGGTCTTGCTTAGGAAAATTTTTTTGGTAACAAGAGAGGCTTTCACCGCCTCGGTAGATCCCGTTGCAGGTGCTCCATGACGGTGTCGTGCTTGCCGACTTTATTGCCACACCACGCCCAAAAGTAAAAAGTACAAAAAAAATGGCGCGGTTTTTGACCTATTATGACGCCACATAGCAAAGTTTTTTGCAAATTTTAGCATACATTTCCAGACCTGTGCGGTCTAAAAAAGTGCCCCCCCATTTTATGAAGAATTTCCCCCCCGTTTT
>JASAMX010015833.1:0-41044 GCA_030248175.1 Microlaimidae sp. YZB2_3
ATCCCATTTAAATGGGACCAAAATCAAAAGGTCCCATTTAAATGGGACCAGGTCCCATTTAAATGGGACCTTTTTTTACAAGCAGTTTGTTCTAAGTGTCTCATTTTTCCTTTATTATATATTTTTGATAATATTAATTCGATTAAAGGTTTAATAAAAAATTTTTTTAATAACATAAATTGTACATACCAAAAAAGCGCAATTTTTGGGTACAAATTGGTTCATAACTTTTTTTCAGAAGCTCAAATCAAAAAAATAACCACAAAAATGAGGTCTACGTGTTTAAATTATGCTGTAAAGATGTTTTACAATTTGTAATTACTTTTGAATCGTTCAAATTGAATTTTGGTACACGTATGGAACTTGACTGCGGGGAAGTTGGCATGCTTTCGCGCCGGTCTTCCCGCCGGCTTTCCTGCTGGCTTTTGCTTTTATGCGGTTTTTAAGCTAAAATGACAAAAAGTATTCATGAAAATAGCTAAAAACTAATGAAATATGTATTTTCTAAAGTTTTGATGTTAAAATAAATTTTATTTGAATTAAAATGCTTTTTTGAAAAAAACCTTTAGCATGCGTTCACGCCGGCTCCCGCAATTGAAAACACTTTAGCATGCGTTCCCGCATGTCTTTCGCCGGTCTTCTCACTCCATTTGTTCCACTCGTTTTTCCACTAACCTTAATTACAACGTTTTCAAAGCGTTCCTTTTAACAAATAAGGAAGCTAAATCAGGAAAGCCAGCAATTCCGAGAGCCAGCTGAAAGCCAGCATGCGTTCCCGCATGTCTTCCGCCGGCCTTCCGACCCCATTTCATTCGCTCGTTTTTCCTATAACCTTAAACTCTACGTTTTTAAAGCCTTCTCTTTTATGATAAAATAAGAAAGCCAGCAATTTTCAACCCAGAGCCAGCTGAGAGCCAGCAATTGAAAATCAACTTCTACTACTGGCAATACATCAACTTCTAATACTTCTAATACTTGAACGCATGCTGGCTTTCAGCTGGCTCTCGGAATTGCTGGCTTTACCCCTACCCAGAAGACCGGCGCGAGAATCGTCGCAAACGCATGCTAGATTTTTAATAAAAAACGTATTTTAATTAAAATCAAATGTATTTTAACACTAAAACTAACTAGAAAATTCATATTTCATTAGTTTTTAGCTATTTTCATAAATATTTATTGTACTTTTACTTAAAAACCGCATAAAAGCGAGAGCCAGCGGGAAAGCCGGTGGGAAGACCGGTACGAAAGCATGCCAACTTCCCCGCGGTAAATTTAGTTTCTAACAGGTTTTTTTATAAAATTCAAACTGAAATCCTTAACTCCTTAAATTACGAACCCTTCCAGACAAGGGTATTTGCCCCTTGACCTCATTTTGGGGCTCTTGCCCCCAGCCGGGTTTTGCCCCCTCTTTTCACTCACAATTTACAAACGAAAAAAGCCTAAAAATCCTGACTTGTAAACTAAAATTTTATAGTGAAATTGTCAGATGGTACTTTTTACGTTAAAAGAAGTACGAGAAGCCGGATTAGTATTATTTTAGAATAAATAATGTTTACTTAAAATTAACAGTCCAACTGTAACTGTCCAATATTTTATTTCAAAATGAAATTAAAAGCAAACACTAAATCCCACCGACACCGACTCCGACTCCGGCCAAAATGTCAAAACATCTCCGGCGGTGTCCGGAAATTTCGTCTTCTACATCTCGTCTTTCAACATCTCGTCTTCTACATCTCGTCTTCGGAAAACTCGTCTTTCAAACATCTCGTCTTCGGAAAATTCGTCTTTTGGATGCGATTTTGTAAACGTACTTTCTAAAATGCGAGTTTCCACCCCAATGATAAAATTTTTCTTGTTTTTTTGGGTTTTGCTTAGGCTTAGGAAAAAAAATAAGGCTTTTACTATTAAGTTCAAAAAGCATAATTAAATACAAATTTACCATGATAAAGTTTTGCTTAATTTTTTGGGTTTTGCTTAGGCTTAGGTTCTCAGTTTTTTGAATAAATTATTTAATAAAAGTTTATCATGATAAAAATTTTGCTTGACTTTTTGGTTTTGCTTAGGCTTAGGTAAAAAAAGGTTTTCAATACATTGTTTTAGTCAAAAAATATAAGAAACTTGTCTTTTAAAAAGTGCGTTTACAAAATCGCATCCAAAAGACGAGTTTTCCGAAGACGAGATGTGTAAAAGACGAGTTTTCCGAAGACGAGTTGTAGAAGACGAGATGTTGAAAGACGAGATGTAGAAGACGAAATTTCCGGGAACCATCGCCGGGTCATTCCACAAGGCCTCAAGATTCACACACATATACAAGGCATGTAAAAACCGATATTTTTACAAGTTGCGTTTAGTAATCACGTAAACACTGTTTGGTAAACGAAAAAAACTACTTGAAAAAACAATTTTAAAAAAAATTTAGAATCCTTTATTTTTTTATTTTTCCTAACCCTAAACAAAACAAAAATAAGCTAAGTTTCATCATGATATTTTTTTTTTTTGAATTAAGTGTTTTGTTTATAAACAATATTAAAATTCATATAACCTAAATTATGAACGAGGGGATCTTTAGGCCTTGAGAATCCTGTGGTCTCATGATATTTTTACTAGGGAATATTATGACCCGCTTCTATTAAATTTATTTTTTTATAAAACTTAAATTCAAACTTTTTGTAATAAAAGTGGAACACAAATTCTTATTTTTTCAAAAATCTGTAAACAAAAAAGCTAATTTTTTAAAAAATATTTTAACTTTAGCTCTTCAAAAACATTTTAACTCTTCAAAAAAAACATTTTAATATTGCTTATTTTCTCGAATTCATGCCCATTAGGCGTAATTTGTACATTTATAAACAATTTGCAGAAAAAGTTATCACACACACACACACACACACACACACACACACACACACACACACACACACACACACACACACACACACACACACACACACACACACACACACACACACACACACACACACACACACACACACACACACACACACACACACACACACACACACACACACATATATATATATATATATATATATATATATATATATATATATATATATATTACGTATATTTATATATAGATGAAAGTTTAAAAAATTCATCAGTTTTTCATCTTTTAAAACTTTCACTAAGTATACTTTTTTAACGAAATAAATCAAAATAATCTCAAATTTTCTCAAAAATTTATTGCGGCGTTGATCTTGTTTACAGTTTGTTTTTTATACCTTTTTATGTTTAGACCAACGAAATATAAAGTGTATTTTTGTTGGTAAATGTGTACATTTAGTACATGTTCAATTTTTTAATGTTTATTTAATTAATGCATTGCATAATAGCTAAAATTATATTAGAATTAAAAAATGTATTGTAACGAATTTTCTATTTTTAAAAATTGTACACGTTTGCATAAACCAATTTGCCAATAGAATTAATTAATGTTTTTGC
Organism: Microlaimidae sp. YZB2_3; assembly: GCA_030248175.1. NCBI lineage: Eukaryota > Metazoa > Nematoda > Chromadorea > Desmodorida > Microlaimidae > Microlaimidae sp. YZB2_3. The sequence goes on from JASAMX010015833.1 coordinate 3,463, forward strand.
ATATAGCCAAAATATTATGTCCAATAAAATAGGAAAGTAACAGGAAATACATCCGTGCAGCTTTTTCGTAAGCCTAATCTTACGTTTTTCTAAGCCTTTAAGCGAGTTGAATTAAACTGTCGAGTTAAATTTGTCGAAGAAAACCCAATTAGCCGAAATTTAGTGAGAGTCGGAGTAAGTGAAATTTCGTGAAAACTATATTAACGAAAATTGCATGGACTACTTGAAGCATGGAGTCACAGACTTCCTTCAATTATCGTTCTATAAAAAGTGAAATAGAAATCGTCATGGCTTGAGAATTATTGGAATTCATTTTTACAATTACTTATAAAATCAAAGGTTTTCCTAAATTTACTTGAATTCCTGCCATGTACCTAAGTTGGGAGAAAATGTAACAAAACAAAATATGGTTTACTTATAATTTTAAAACATTGAATTAAGTCATTTCAAATTCTACGCACCTCTTAAAGCTTTCAAAAATCCTTTAAACATTTGTAATATAGCAGCTTGCAGACATTCGACATATAATTTGCTGGTAAAATACCTATGGACCTGTTCGATTTTAGAAATATTTTTTAATTTGGTTATCGAACACTTTCTTATTCAGCAACGGTATCACAAAAATTGCGTAGTATTGAATTAAAATGTCTTTAATATCCCACAAATAAGGGACAGCCTTGTTTTTTTAGCATTGTCACTGAAATATCTAAATAGAATTTATTTTTTTTTTAATTGCTAAACCTGGGGTTTTATTACCAATTTTGTAGAAGTTTCCGTCTAACTCATATATGCTTTTTGTAAACTATCCTCAAGTCTAAATATTTTATAATTTTAATTTCAGAAAATTCATAAATATTCTAAATTACCAGTTTTTGGACCATTAAGTGAAATTTTTTAAGGACAGTAAAAACGAATCAATGTCTTTTTGTTTTTCTTCTGATACTAAAAAGTTTTTTATCACCTGCAAAAAATCCTGCCGTTGTGCCATTTTTAGAACTGAAGCCGTGAACTAAGTAGTGTTAGTTTATACTATTGTATTGTACATAATATTATTGATTTAAAATTCGATGATTTTTTACCTATGATTTAATAACTTTAGAGAAAATGATTTTATATTAATATTCTCACAAAGATATGACTTTATGCATTTTTTAATTATGCAAGTTTTTTAAACTTGGAAATCGGAGTCTTATTGCAAATAAAAACACGTAAGTTAAAACCTTTATCATGATGAAAGCTTTTGGTAAAGTAAATTTACCATCCTCAGTCAGGCTAAATAAGAAATATTATATATAAGAATTAAAATATGACAAACTATATTATTATAATTGTTAAAAATTGCAGTCAAAAAACGCATAAAACCATAAAACAATTTGCAAATACATAATAATAAAAAAACACGCATAAAAAATTGCAAGTATCTTGAGCACGCTAGTCAAGTTTGGTCGCCTTATTTGTTTAAAGACATAGATAAATTAGAACATGTTCAGCGCTATTTTACGCGAAGATTGTTCAAAATATGTGGCCTGCCTCAGGAGTTTAACTACAAACAAAGGCTACAATTTCTTAAATTAGATTCACTTGAGGTGCGTAGAATTCGTTTTGATATGATAATGTGTTTTAATATAATAAACAAAAAAAACGATTTAAATTTTTATGATTTTTTTGAATGGGGACGTTTTAAAGGCAAAAACAACCATGAATTTAAATTATTTTTGCCAAAGGCTAAAAACGATATTAAAATGTTCTCTTTTTCCTCTCGAAGTGCAACATACTGGAACTCACTGCCAAAAACTATTGTCAATGCTACAACCTTAAAAAGTTTTAAATCTCTGATTAATAAGGTTAGTTTCTATGAATTTCTCAAATTTAATAGACACATGATATAAGTAGCCATAACGGCTCTCTGTGTTCTCTCCCTTTATTATACTTTTCCAATGTGTTGCAGTTTGGGACCTTGGGATGTGTATTTTTATTTTAAATGAATTTTAGTATTAGTAACATGTAAATCACAAGGGATTTTAACCTCATGGCCCACCGAACCAAGTGATTTTCTATAAAATTGTATTCATGTTATTTCATTTCATGTCTATATGTAATTAATTCTTTTTATATTTTAATACTGCTTCGTATTTTTAAGTATACATAAAGGTTTTTCATTCATTCATTCATTCATTCATTCAATCATTCATTCAAAATAAAAACGAGAAAAAAAAGTTTTTTTGAAAAAAATACATAGAAAACGGCAGGAAAGCGTAAATAAAACAAAGAAAAAAATATTTTTAGCGGTGACTTAAAATGATTTGATGGTGCTAGAACAAATAAAGGGGTTCCGACATTTGTTGGGTGTTAATTTCTGGTTGAGATTTACGAATATGAAGAGATTCCTTAATTAATAAATCATTTAGACCATTAACATCGTCTAATACAGAAAAATCGGAATGTGTTATGTTTACTTTACATTGCAAAGAGTGCTCAAAAACAGCTGATCTCACATTATGCACACGGTTTTCGGTCCTTTCAGAAATTCCTTTATGATCTGAAAACCGAGATTGGAGTCTACGGGACGTTTTCCCGATGTATCTGTTGTTGCAAACAGAACACTTATATTGATAAACCAAACTCGATTTCAGAAAAAAAAGGAATTCTGTCTTTAAACTGAAAACCGAATGAAAGTCTGTAAGATGGCACAAAAATTATTTTAAGTTGAACTTGAGTTCAATGTTTAAAAAGAACTTGAAACCTGTTTTGAGTAATTTTAGATACATGACCAAGATATGGAAGCACGAAAATGACGTCTGTTTTCGGAACAGTTACATTTTTAATTTTGGGTACAAATAACCTATTAAAAAAATTTTAACTACATTATTGACAACGTTTATAGGATATTAGTTTTTGACAAAAGTACTTTTTATTTGAATAATTTCTGCGTGCAAAAATTGGTAAGAGCTACAAATTTTGTGGGCTCCAAAAAGCATGGTATTTAAAAGTCCAAGCATATAATGTTTAGGCAAAAAACTGTTGTACTTTAGATATAAACCGCTTGCTGTTGGTTTTTTTATAGACCGAACTTTTAAATGTGTCATTAGTGCGATTTATGTGTATATCCAGAAATAAAGGACGCGTCTTGTTCTTTTTCAGATGTAAATTTAATTTTCATATGTTTTGAGTTCATATATTGTTTAAACTTATCCAAATGTGAAATATCTTCGAAAAGTACAAAAATATCGTCCACATATTTTTTGTAGAATTTTGGTTTATAGTTATTGGGACAATCATAGCGGTTTATATCTAAAGTACAACAGTTTTTTGCCTAAACATTATATGCTTGGACTTTTAAATACCATGCTTTTTGGCGCCCACAAAATTTTTAGCTCTTACCAACTTTTGCACGCTGAAATTATTCAAATAAAAAGTACTTTTGTCAAAAACCAATATCCTATAAACGTTGTCAATAATGTAGTTAAAAAATTTTTTAATAGGTTATTTGTATCCAAAGTCAAAAATGTAACTGTTCCAAAAACAGACGTCATTTTCGTGCTTCCATATCTTGGTCATGTATCTAAAATTACTCGAAAACAGGTTCCAGCTTTTTTTAAACATTGAACTCAAGTTCAACTTAAAATAATTTTAGTGCCATCTTACAGACTTTCATTCGGTTTTCAGTTTATTTCTGAAATCGAGTTTGGTCTATCAATAAAAGTGTTCTGTTTGCAACAACAGATACATCGGAAAACGTCCCGTAGACTCCAATCTCGGTTTTCAGATCATAAAGGAATTTCTGAAAGGACCGAAAACCGTGTGCATAATGTGAGATCAGCTGTTTTTGAGCACTCTTTGCAATGTAATGTAAACATAACACATTCCGATTTTTCTGTATTAGACCATGGTAATGGTTTAAATGATTTATTGATTAAGGAATCTCTTCATATTCGTAAATCTCAACCTGAAATTGACACGCAACAAATGTCGGAACCCCTTTATTTGTTTTAGCACAATCAAATCATTTTAAGTCCCCGCTAAAAATATTTTTTCCTTCGTTTTATTTTCGCTTTCCTGCCGTTTTCTATGTATTTTTTTTTTAAAAAAAAAAAACAACTTTTTTTTCTCGTTTTTATTTTAATTATACTTGCAATTTTTATGCGTGTTTTTTATTATTATGTATTTGCAAATTGTTTTATGGTTTTATGCGTTTTTTGACTACAATTTTTAACAATTATAATAATATAGTTTGTCATATTTTATTTTTTATATATAATATTTCTCTTAGCCTGACTGAGGATGGTAAATTTACTTTACCGAAAGCTTTCATCATGATCAAGGTTTTAACTTACGTATTTTTAAATTAGTTTTTAATTTTTATAAAAAAAATTTATAGTTCTAAATTAAAACCAGGGAGGCAGTGCACACAGGTCTGCCTAATAGAAAAAAGTGTCCACTGCCTTGATGCTTAAAATTTTACTTTTTTAAACCACCCTTGGAAATCAAATATTTTCTTTTTAACTTACCAAATATTTTCAAAACATATTTTAAATCGCGTTAATGCTAAATTTATCAGCTTATTTGTTTTTATCTGTAAATGCTTCAAAAATTTTATATACCTGATAACAAAGTGCCTAAATGGTCCATGTTCAAATAAAGAAAAGTTTTCCCCCTCCCCTATAAGTTTGAAAAGTTTATAATCTTACCAAATATTACTAAAAAGTTCTTTATAACTGTGTTTAAGTTTAGTTTATTAATTTTATAGAATTCTGTTTTTATTGCTGCTTTTACAAATTTTTAGATTTTTAAATTTTAGCTATAGGGGTATGGACCCTTCTGTCATTGTTGTTTTATTTTGAGTTATTTTATTTTTAGGCTATTTGGTTCAAAAAAATGGCATCAGAACAAGAACAAAATACTGAATTTTTAAATGGTTTATCAAATATTTTAAGAATTTGTGAAAGATTAAGCACTGGACAGCAACCATGTACTGCAAATGATATTGTACTTTTAAAAATAAACCTTGAAAAAATATCGCTAGCATACACTGGATCTGGCTTTACTAAAGTAACAACCTTCCCAAGCTTTAGAATTAAGAGACAATATAACTAATTTGTGTGAGCAGCCAGTTGCCTCAGCTTTTGCTGTACTTCTGCAATGTCACAGCAATAGTATTTTCACAGACAGAAGGAAGACCAGCTTTTGATGTGTTCAAGCCTATCAAGACTGTGCTGACCTTTGGGCAGCACCCCTGAGTGAGCCATGGACCCATGACTGACCTAAAACCTGTTGCTGGATCTTCTTTCTAGAATGTGTTCAGCGTGGCATGGCTAGAGTGTTTGTCTGTCTTACGTTGTCACACATGGCAGCTTTCAATTTAGCTAACAGTGGAGATAATACAGCTTGATTGCTCTGTAGCTTTTGTAGCACTGTACTTGCAGGAACATTATACCTACCATGTTACATGCAATAAGTATTATATTAGGTGTGTGACTAAACACAACCTTAAGACAGGAAGACCAGCTTTGTACATTATGTGAGTTGAGACACTCTAGAGTCAATATATCAAGTTGCACCAAGAAGTCTTAACCCATAGGGGGAAATGCTCTTTGGTTGTCTTAGCGCCGCCCCTTTGCATAATCGCATAGGGCAAAAAGTCTCAGGTTATTCAACAACAAAACGAGCTTTGATTTTGCCAAAAAATAGCTGGAATATTTAAGAGACTGTGGTTCTCCAAATGGGTGAAAAATTGAGAAATGTATGGTATCAGAATTGCTATCATGACCAGTGTTTCAGACAAACCTCCCACAGATATAACTATGCATTTCCACAATATAGAAATTCTAGCCCTAAACTTTTGTAAAAATTTGAAATCATTCAACAATAGGTTTCCTCATGCCCGGTTGCAAAATAGCCAAGGATAAATCAAGCTAACTTTTATCTTTAATTTTAATAATGTTTTGCCAAAAAATTCTGGTTTTCTATATAAAAATTGCAATACTTTAACAAGCACTGCACTTACTTTAAATAAGTTAAAAGTGATTTTAATCTATTATTTATTTGCAATATTATTGTAATTTAAATCTTTTTTACATTGTTAATTAAAAGACTTTTTTTACATTTTGTAATTAAAAAACTTTATATTTTCAAGGACATCTTTTTATATTCAGCAATATAAGTTAGATCCCATAGGGGGAGAAGTAGAACCCATAGGCTTGTTAGGTGCTGCCCGAAGGTCAGCACAGTCTTGGCTGGTCTCAGATGGCACATATTCAAAAGCTGGTCTTCCTTTCTGTTTTCTGTGAAAATACCTTATTGGCTTGTAACATTGCAGGAAAACAGTACAGAAAAGCTAAGAGCAAACTGGCTGTCTCACTTAGCCATTGAAGCCATTTTAGCTTATATTTGTCTCTTAATTACTCAAGTTTTGGGAAAGGTTGTTATTAAAGTAAAGCCAAGTATCCAAGTGTGAGCAGCATAGTTTTTAGAGGTTTTATTTTTAAAAATTCAATATCATTTTTAGAGGTACATGGTTGCTGTCCAATGCTTTAATCTTTACACAAACTTTTAAAATATTTTATAAACCATTTAAAAATTCAGTATTTTGTTCTTATGCTGATGCCTATTGTTTTAGCAAATAGCCTAAAAACAAAATAACTCAAAAATAAAAACAACAATATACTGAAAGGTTCACCCCCCTCCTAAATCTAAAATTTACAAAATCTAAACATTTGCTAAAATACAGCAATAAAAAGAAAATTCTATAAAATTATAAATTTAAAGCTTAAACACAGTTATAAAGAACTTTTCAGTAATATTTGGTAACAGACTATAAACTTTTCAAACTTTATAGGGGAGGGGGAACAACTTTTTTTTATTTTGAACATGGACCATTTAGGGCACTTTGCTATCAGGTATATGAAATTTTTGAAGCATCTACAAGTAAAAACTAAATAAGCTGATAAATTTAGCATTAAAACGCTATTTAAAATATGTTTTGAAAATATTTAGGTAAGTTAAAAAAAAATATTTTGATTTCCAAGGGTGGTTTAAAAAAGTAAAATTTTTAAGCATCAAGGCAGTGGACACTTTTTCTATTAGGCAGACCTGTGTGCACTGCCTCCCTGGTTTTAATTTAAGAACTATAAATTTTTTTTATAAAAATTAATAAACTAATTTAAAAATACGTAAAAGTTAAAACCTTTATCATGATGAAAGCTTTCGGTAAAGTAAATTTACCATCCTCAGTCAGGCTAAATAAGAAATATTATGAATAAAAATTAAAATATGACTAACTATATTATTATAATTGTTAAAAATAGCAGTCAAAAAAACGCATAAAACCATAAACCAATTTGCAAATACATAATGATAAAAAACACGCATAAAAAATTGTGAATATAATTAAAATAAAGACGAGAAAAAAAGGTTTTTTGAAAAAAAATAAATAGAAAACGGCAGGAAAGCGAAAATAAAACGAAGGAAAAAATATTTTTAGCGGTGACTTAAAATGATTTGATGGTGCTAAAACAAATAAAGGGGTTCCGACATTTGTTGCGTGTCAATTTCAGGTTGAGATTTACGAATATGAAGAGATTCCTTAATCAATAAATCATTTAAACCATTACCATGGTCTAATACAGAAAAATCGGAATGTGTTATGTTTACATTACATTGCAAAGAGTGCTCAAAAACAGCTGATCTCACATTATGCACACGGTTTTCGGTCCTTTCAGAAATTCCTTTATGATCTGAAAACCGAGATTGGAGTCTACGGGACGTTTTCCCGATGTATCTGTTGTTGCAAACAGAACACTTTTATTGATAAACCAAACTCGATTTCAGAAATAAACTGAAAACCGAATGAAAGTCTGTAAGATGGCACTAAAATTATTTTAAGTTGAACTTGAGTTCAATGTTTAAAAAGAACTTGAAACCTGTTTTGAGTAATTTTAGATACATGACCAAGATATGGAAGCACGAAAATGACGTCTGTTTTCGGAACAGTTACATTTTTAACTTTGGGTACAAATAACCTATTAAAAAAAATTTTAACTACATTATTGACAACGTTTATAGGATATTAGTTTTTGACAAAAGTACATTTTATTTGAATGATTTCAGCGTGCAAAAGTTGGTAAGAGCTAAAAATTTTGTGGGCGCCAAAAAGTATGGTATTTAAAAGTCCAAGCATATAATGTTTAGGCAAAAAACTGTTGTACTTTAGATATAAACCGCTATGATTGTCCCAATAACTATAAACCAAAATTCTACAAAAAATATGTGGACGATATTTTTGTACTTTTCGAAGATATTTCACATTTGGATAAGTTTAAACAATATATGAACTCAAAACATATGAATATTAAATTTACATCTGAAAAAGAACAAGACGCGTTCTTCTCATTTCTGGATATACACATAAATCGCACTAATGACACATTTAAAACTTCGGTCTATAAAAAACCAACAGCAAGCGGTTTATATCTAAAGTACAACAGTTTTTTGCCTAAACATTAGATGCTTGGACTTTTAAATACCATGCTTTTTGAAGCCCACAAAATTTGTAGCTCTTACCAATTTTTGCACGCAGAAATTATTCAAATAAAAAGTACTTTTGTCAAAAACCAATATCCTATAAACGTTGTCAATAATGTAGTTAAAATTTTTTTTAATAGGTTATTTGTACCCAAAGTTAAAAATGTAACTGTTCCGAAAACAGACGTCATTTTCGTGCTTCCATATCTTGGTCATGTATCTAAAATTACTCAAAACAGGTTTCAAGTTCTTTTTAAACATTGAACTCAAGTTCAACTTATAAAATAATTTTTGTGCCATCTTACAGACTTTCATTCGGTTTTCAGTTTAAAGACAGAATTCCTTTTTTTCTGAAATCGAGTTTGGTTTATCAATATAAGTGTTCTGTTTGCAACAACAGATACATCGGGAAAACGTCCCGTAGACTCCAATCTCGGTTTTCAGATCATAAAGGAATTTCTGAAAGGACCGAAAAACGCGTGCATAATTTGAGATCAGCTGTTTTTGAGCACTCTTTGCAATGTAATGTAAACATAACACATTCCGAATTTTCTGTATTAGACGATGTTAATGGTCTAAATGATTTATTGATTAAGGAATCTCTTCATATTCGTAAATCTCAACCAGAAATTAACACCCAACAAATGTCGGAACCCCTTTATTTGTTCCAGCACCATCAAATCATTTTAAGTCACCGCTAAAAATATTTTTTTCTTTGTTTTATTTTCGCTTTCCTGCCGTTTTCTATGTATTTTTTTTCAAAAAAAACTTTTTTCTCTCGTTTTTATTTTGAATGAATAAATGAAATGAATGAATGAATGAATGAATGAATGAAAAACCTTTATGTATACTTAAAAATACGAAGCAGTATTAAAATATAAAAAGAATTAATTACATATAGACATGAAATGAAATAACATGAATACAATTTTATAGAAAATCACTTGGTTCGGTGGGCCATGAGGTTAAAATCCCTTGTGATTTACATGTTACTAATACTAAAATTCATTTAAAATAAAAATACACACCCCAAGGTCCCAAACTGCAACACATTGGAAAAGTATAATAAAGGGAGAGAACACAGAGAGCCGTTATGGCTACTTATATCATGTGTCTATCAAATTTGAGAAATTCATAGAAACTAACCTTATTAATCAGAGATTTAAAACTTTTTAAGGTTGTAGCATTGACAATAGTTTTTGGCAGTGAGTTCCAGTATGTTGCACTTCGAGATGAAAAAGAGAACATTTTAATATCGTTTTTAGCCTTTGGCAAAAATAATTTAAATTCATGGTTGTTTTTGCCTTTAAAACGTCCCCATTCAAAAAAATCATAAAAATTTAAATCGTTTTTTTTTGTTTATTATATTAAAACACATTATCATATCAAAACGAATTCTACGCACCTCAAGTGAATCTAATTTAAGAAATTGTAGCCTTTGTTTGTAGTTAAACTCCTGAGGCAGGCCACATATTTTGAACAATCTTCGCGTAAAATAGCGCTGAACATGTTCTAATTTATCTATGTCTTTAAACAAATAAGGCGACCAAACTTGACTAGCGTGCTCAAGATACTTGCAATTTTTTATGCGTGTTTTTTTATTATTGTGTATTTGCAAATTGTTTTATGGTTTTATGCGTTTTTTGACTGCAATTTTTAACAATTATAATAATATAGTTTGTCATATTTTAATTTTTATATATAATATTTCTTATTTAGCCTGACTGAGGATGGTAAATTTACTTTACCGAAAGCTTTCATTATGATAAAGGTTTTAACTTACGTGTTTTTATTTGCAATAAGACTCCGATTTCCAAGTTTAAAAACTTGCATAATTAAAAAATGCATAAAGTCATATCTTTGTGAGAATATTAATATAAAATCATTTTCTCTAAAGTTATTAAATCATAGGTAAAAAATCATCGAATTTTAAATCAATAATATTATGTACAATACAATAGTATAAACTAACACGACTTAGTTCACGGCTTCAGTTCTAAAAATGGCACAACGGCAGGATTTTTTGCAGGTGATAAAAAACTTTTTAGTATCAGAAGAAAAACAAAAAGACATTGATTCGTTTTTACTGTCCTTAAAAAATTTCACTTAATGGTCCAAAAACTGGTAATTTAGAATATTTATGAATTTTCTGAAATTAAAATTATAAAATATTTAGACTTGAGGATAGTTTACAAAAAGCATATATGAGTTAGACGGAAACTTCTACAAAATTGGTAATAAAACCCCAGGTTTAGCAATTAAAAAAAAAATAAATTCTATTTAGATATTTCAGTGACAATGCTAAAAAAACAAGGCTGTCCCTTATTTGTGGGATATTAAAGACATTTTAATTCAATACTACGCAATTTTTGTGATACCGTTGCTGAATAAGAAAGTGTTCGATAACCAAATTAAAAAATATTTCTAAAATCGAACAGGTCCATAGGTATTTTACCAGCAAATTATATGTCGAATGTCTGCAAGCTGCTATATTACAAATGTTTAAAGGATTTTTGAAAGCTTTAAGAGGTGCGTAGAATTTGAAATGACTTAATTCAATGTTTTAAAATTATAAGTAAACCATATTTTGTTTTGTTACATTTTCTCCCAACTTAGGTACATGGCAGGAATTCAAGTAAATTTAGGAAAACCTTTGATTTTATAAGTAATTGTAAAAATGAATTCCAATAATTCTCAAGCCATGACGATTTCTATTTCATTTTTTATAGAACGATAATTGAAGGAAGTCTGTGACTCCATGCTTCAAGTAGTCCATGCAATTTTCGTTAATATAGTTTTCACGAAATTTCACTTACTCCGACTCACTTTAAATTTCGGCTAATTGGGTTTTCTTCGACAAATTTAACTCGACAGTTTAATTCAACTCGCGTAGCGATCGTTGTATGGCCTTGGTTCAGCTACGTATTGCTCATATAATTTTTAAAACTCGTATATTATCATATGTATGCAAGGGGAGTAGCCAGGGGGGGGGGGGTTTTGGGGGCTGTGACCCCCCTTAGGCTGGCGGAGCTAAAAATTTGGGGGTCCTAAGAGAACAATTTTAAAAGATTTTCTCGCGCTTTGCTCCACTCAGCGCTCGACATTTATATACCTTTTTACAACTTTTAAGTTATGTTTCTAATGAATTTCAGAGACAATTTTAAAAAAAAATTTTCGTGCTGTCACACAATTTTTAATGTTATACCTTTTTAAACCTAAAATTTTTCAAGTTTAACTTAAAAAAACAATGCAAATAACAGGAAAAGGAATCACTTAGCGCGAAGCGCAAAATTTCTACCCTTTTTTAATGTCTTTTTACAATATTTGGAAAATTTGTAGTACAACCCCCCTTATGAAAAAATTACAGTGGTTTACAACTTCCCTCCTTTCCCGAAATCCTGGCTACGCCCCTGGATGTATGTACTGTTCAAATTGATTTTTCAGATTCAAACCACCCAGGCCGGCTTTATAAATGCTGAAGAAAAATGCATTTTAGAGTTGCACTCTATTTGACGCTGTTCCTTAATAGTGGGAGTGCAGAAGGTTAAGGAAGGACTAATCCTGTTTATCCTTTTGTACCTTCGTTGTCTGAGAATCAGAACGTTAATCAGACATGTGTTTATGGTTTATAACAGGAGATTGTAAAATACCTTCTAGAAGATTTATTTTTTCAAATATAGTTGCTATAATACGGCATAAATACCATGCAAAATTTAAAAATCAACTTGATTGTTTCTATATAGTTAGTTAGCATAGCCAGAGTTTTCAATTAAATTCCTCCAGGAATGCTGCTATTGCAGGTTGAAACCATACATGGGCACGGGGAAAAGGGGGGGGGGGGTTGGGGGGGGGTTAACCCCCCATTTAAATAAGTTTAAGCCCCACTACAAAGTGGGGAGAGAAAAAGTTAACCCCCCCCAATTTTGGAAAAATGAAGAAAAAAATGTCTTTAAAATGGCTCTGACTGTGTCCACAAACTTAAGTTTTGAGGCCAAAATGAATGTTTTAAGCAATGAAAAGCTAAAAATGCAATAAAAGGGTTTTCCTTATCTTTTTCCTTTTTTCCTTCAAAATCGAAAAACGAAGAAAACACCCAAAAAAAACGCCGGTTAACCCCCACTTCTCAGAATTTTGGGGGGGGGTTAACCCCCCCACCCCCCCCCTTCCCCGTGCCCATGTATGGTTTCAACCCGCAAAGGCAGCAGCATTCCTGGAGGAAATTACTTGAAAACTCTGGCTATGCTAACTAACTATATAAAAACAATCAAGTTGATTTTTAAATTTTGCACGGTATTTATGCCGTATTATAGCAACTATATTTGAAAAAATAAATCTTCTAGAAGGTATTTTACAATCTCCTGTTATAAACCATAAACACATGTCTGATTAGCATTTTGATTCCAGACAACGAAGGTACAAAAGGATAAACACGATTAGTCCTTCCTTAACCTTCTCACTCCCACTATTAAGGAACAGCGTCAAATAGAGTGCAACTCTAAAATGCATTTTTCTTCAGCATTTATAAAGCCGGCCTGGGTGGTTTGAATCTGAAAAATCAATTTGAACAGTACATACATCCAGGGGCGTAGCCAGGATTTCGGAAAGGAGGGAAGTTGTACTCCATGCAAATTTTTCATAAGGGGGGTTGTACTACAAATTTTCCAAATATTGTAAAAAGACATTAAAAAAGGGTAGAAATTTTTGTGCTTCGCGCTAAGTGATTCTTTTTGCTTTTATTTGCATTGTTTTTCAAGTTAAACTTGAAAAATTATAGGTTTAAAAAGGTATTACATAAAAAATCGTGTGATAGCACGAAAAAATTTTTAAAAATTGTTTTTGAAATTCATTAGAAACATCACTTAAAAGTTGTAAAAAAGTATATAAATGTCGAGCGCTAAGTGGAGCAAAGCGCGAGAAAATCTTTTAAAATTGTTCTTTTAGGACCCCCAAATTTTTAGCTCCGCCAGCCTAAGGGGGGTCACAACCCCCATAACCCCCCCCTGGCTACTCCCTTGCATACATATGATAATATACCAGTCTTAAAAATTAATATTTATTTTACCTTTGCGATTAAACGTTACGGCATTATTTGCCGTTTTGTGGGTGCGGAATGAAAGTCCCCAGCCAAAAGCTAAATTTAACCTGAATTTGTTTTTAGCAACTGGAAAGCTTATTAGGCGCGGTGGATTCAAGCATAGCAAACAGATCGGTATTACCTTGGGATTTAATAGAAACAGGCGGAAGAATACCTTTGAGTAGACCAAGGGAAGAAAACCCCCCTGACCCTCATGGGGCTACCGACTTTTCAAATTTTAGAGTAAAACTTTAATAATATTACACAAAACAAAGAGAAAAATTGACTAGATAAAAAATATAAGAATTATAAAAAATACAGCATTTTTATGTTTTTAGAGATCAAATATCTAGAAATTGTATAATTTTTGTCAATACGAATAATGCTATGCAAACGTCGGTGTAAAAATTTCGTTTTAAGTAATTTTTTTAAATGGAAATATTTGGGGGAATTCAAAACCGATCAAAAAATACATATAATTTTGCGAAAAAGACGGGAAATTTTTATAATTAATTTCATCGGTAAAAAATGACTAATCGTAGTCGTAAACCCAATCATTTACCGGATCGCACCTGAACATAAAAAAAGGAATGCTGTTATATTATAGTCCATACAAAAATGATACGGACTGACGACAAAACTCAAACTTTGAAATGTTATATATCCATAAAAGAGGTTAGAATATGTGCGGGACATCTGGGAGCATAGCTTAGACTCTTGGCTATCTTTTGAAAGGGTTAGGAAAAAATGTTTTTTGATGACGTCATCAGTACAGCCAATGCGGTGAAGAAAAAAATCTGGTCCCAAAAAAAACAAAACTTTTTTATTAGTACGAGATAAGAAACGCCGCTTGGTATGCTGTTAAAACATACTTTTCTGAGTTTTTTCTGAAAGTTTGAGCGAAATCGGTTTGCTCAAATTTTTTTTATAATGCGTTGAATGCGCGCGGTTTTCGCACTTTTTTGCGAAATTTTGCCACGCTAATACACTGTCCGAATTATTTGTTTTGTTTTGCTTCCTGCTCAAAGTGTGTACAATATTGATCATATTGTTATATATTAAATGTCCGCCAATTTTATTCCTTACTTTTGACCTAAAAATTTTTTTTGGGGGTTGACTTCCCGGGGGCTAGGAGGGCCAAACACAAATGCCGAAAAATTTTTTCAAATTTTTTTTTCAAAATCATCAAAAATGTAAAATTTATCACATATGACGAATTTTGATATATCGTTTGTGTAAAAAACCTAATGTTAAGTTTTCAATAAACTGTCAAAAATGACAAATTTAAAATTTGGAAGCACTCCAAGCCCGTATGCTGGCAGCAGCAAACCTTCAAAAACTCTTCCAAAAAATAAACCTTAAAAGTTTATTATTTTCGAATTTCCAGGTTATTTTGTTAGAAAATCATATTTTTAAAGTTAAAAATCCTACTACAAAATTGCCAAATATCACAGCTAAAAAATGCTTTTTTTAAAGTGTTTTCTTACTTTCAAACGTGTTTCTCCGTTTGTCAACACAAAAACAAATTTCTAATAACTATGTCTTTCAACTTTTACCAATATCCGAATGTAATTTTTAAATTAATGCTATTTTTCGTGGAAAAACAATTAAATCTGGTCGATCTGGTGTGAATTGCGTCATTTTAATTGCGAAAAAGCCAATAAAAATCATCAATTATTACTTAGTAACAAAAATTTGCATGACGTAAAGAAGTATTTTGGAATTTTAACAAAAATTTATGTTGCGTTTTCATGGGGTTATTTGGATCATTTTCTAATATTTTAAATCAAAATAAATATAAAAAATTAAAACTAATCTTTTAAAGTTTATTATTCTTGTAAAATTTTTTAAGTGAAAGGTTTGCTGCTGCAAGCATACAAGGCTTGGAATCCTTCTAAATTCGTCCTTTTTAACAGCTTATTGTAACCTTAATATTCGGTTTTTTCTACACAAACGATATATCAAAATTCGTCATATGTAATAAATTTTACATTTTTGATGTTTTTGAAAAAAAATTTTGAAAAAAATTTTCGGCATTCGTGTTTGCCTCCCCCCTAGCCCCCAGGGGTCAAACCCCCAAAAAAATTTTTAGGTCAAAAGTAAGGAATAAAAATTGGCGGACATTTAATATATAACAATATGATCAATATCGTACACACTTTGAGCAGGTAGCAAAACAAAATAAATAATTCGGACAGTGTATTAACGTGGCACAAATTTGCGAAAAATCTTGAAAACCGCGCACATTTATGCATTATAAAAAAAAATTTAAGCGAGCCGATTTTGCTCGAACTTTCAGAAAAAACTCAGAAAAGTATGTTTTAACAGCATACCAAGCGGCGTTTCTTATCTCTTACTAATAAAAAAATTTTGTTTTTTTTCTTTCACCGCATCGGTTGTAGTGATGAAAAAAAAAAAAAACAACCCCCCCCCCCACGCAGCAGGATTAAAAAAAACAATATTTCACAAAAACAACTGCACAACAAACATTCCAACAGACATACACAACAAAACATACAAAGCATTAAAGCAACAACTCCACATCAACACAGTCACAAATCGCATTATCAACACTCACATAAACCCAACACTTTATACAAAAGCACCAGCAATAAGCAACGAAGAAGAAAATCTTCCTCGCGGGGTCAGGAGAACCGTCGCCTAACTCAGGGCGGAAAAATCTCCAATCCTCTGCTCTTACCTACACAAAATCAATCCTACACAATACATATCAACAAACTGCCCGGTATGCAAAACACAAACACACACACCACATCTTTTCACATACACACGCAGACCTGTGCACTGCCCCCCCCCTCCCCGAGTTATAATGGGGGGGGCAATTCCAAAATGGGGGGCACGGGGGGCAACTTTTTTGAAACGGGGGGGGCAATAAAACGGGGGGCAAGCAGGGGGGAAAGAAAAAAAGAGAAAAAAGAAGAGAAAAGAAAAAAAAGACAGAAAAAGCGAAAATAAGGTAAAAATATGTCTAAAATGGCTTAAAATACATTGAAATAAACTAAAAACTGCAGAAAATTCGCGATGATGGCGTCATCATAGGTCAAAAATGGCGTCATAATTTTAGGGTACTTTTTCATTTTTTGGCGGGGGGGGCAATAAAACGGGGGGGGGGGCAAATCCTCCAATAAAACGGGGGGCATTTTCAGACCGTGCACAGGTCTGCACACACACACATTAACACGGCCTTGGGACTAGAGGACCTATGGGCGAACCCCGCAGCGGTTGCTGATCTCCTCCGAGAGTGGGAAGAGGGGGCAGTGGCGTGCCCAGGGGAGGGGGGAGCGGAGGGGGGCGCCCCCCCCCCTTAAATCCGGCGGAGCCGGATTTTTTCGTAAGGGGGAAGGGTTTGAATTTTGGGAGAAAAGCATATTAATAGTAAAAAACCAAATTTTTCCCGCTTCGCGGGTAGTTTAAATTGAAGGGGTGAGCAAGGCGAGGCGAGGAGCGTGCCGGACGGACAAAAACAGAGTTGAATGAAACTCTGGCCGTTGGCAATTGATAACATTATGATACAAAAAAATCAGGTTTTTTAGTGAATATATTTTTCTATATATTGTAGTCTACCCTACACTTTATGAATAGGTATTTAGTTTTCCTTTTTAACTGTCACAGATAAAAAAAGAAAAAATGTTTATACATCAGCGGCTTCAGCTGAACTTCTAGGCTTCTCCTGGTCTTCTACCACTTCAAGCGTTGCATTGTTAGGTAAACCTAAAAAGTAAAAACAATTAATTTAAACAATAGTATATTATAACACAAGTGAATGTCCGACTGTAGTACTGTGCACACATTTTTGAAAAAAAAAATTTGCTAAATGATATTTTTTGTGCAAAAATATATGTAGTGCGAAAAAATCAGTATTGACTGCAAAGAAACCGGAAACTCGCAAATTTTTTTGCAAGAAAAGTAAGACTGCGTTAAAAATCGCTGCTTGGGAAAACTAGCAAAAAATGGCGAATTTTTGTGAGAAAAATCGCTTGGAATCGTGCACGTACGACTTTGCTAGCAAAATTTTGATCAAAAATTATTAATTAAGAGTGCAGTTGAAGATCCTCTTGTGGTGTCTACGGAGCGGCTTCCACGCAGCGACACTGCCCAGATCCAGCAATGGAAATGGTCAACAGCTCTAGCGACACTGCCCAGATCCAGCAATGGAAATGGTCAACAGCTCTACCTCTTTTCCAGTCAACTCGGGCGATTTCCGCCACTGCTGACTGCCAATGCGATCCTCTTGTATTATATATTTTTGAAATAACAGGTATTATACATTATTATTATAGGTAGGTATTTTTTTCCATGGTTTTGATAACTAAATCAAGCAATCAGCAATTAAACCTCATTCCAGTAAGACGGATTTTTTATCCGCGACTAAGATTTTTGTGCAAATGATAAAACTTTACTATTGAAAACCACGCACACACTGAAATTTAAGAAAACCGTCTTTAATTGGACTGGCCCCAAGCATAGGTAAGTAAGCATTACAGCAGACAGGTAAGCAGTAATACGAAAGGATCGAACCGTCTTCTTACCCATAAATATGAAAATGTTTGCCAAATTTTTTTTATTTGAAAAACACCATGATGGTCAGAGGACAAGGGGCACTAATCTCTAAATGTCATTGGGACTTTATATCTGTTAAACTTTAAGTTTTTAAATTTAATCAAAATCTGAGCTGGATAGTGAGATCTGGGAGCAGATTTTTAAAATTAGATTAGCTGGTGATTAATAATTTTTTTAAACATTTATTATAACTCACCAGACAATCGCCATGGCAATGATAAATCCAAAACCTTGTTATGATGAGTCAAACTATAGCTTTCTGGTGAATAGCCTTGCTTTTTACAAGCTTCATTTAATATCTATAATCAAAATCAAAAATTTTGTAATTAAGTTCTGTTATTACTTTATCATTTTATCGACAAGTAAAATTGATATGATCAGGCACTTAACTCATAAGAATTGGGGCTTAATGAGATTTATCTACAAACATTCGATATCTACAATTTTTTAAGAAAAATTTTTGTAAAAGAATAATGAAACATTTCGTTTTTTTTCTAAAATTAAAGCACAAAAACTTTTTAAAATACAAACAACGAAAAATTTTAAATTACTTATTCAAAAGAAGAGTTAAAGAAGAAGAAGAATGGGTATTTATTGTTTGGTTGGTAAAAAAAAAAGACGACAACACCAACCCCTACTTCGGACTCGGAGTGAAGAGAAGGGGGGGGAGAAACCTCCTATTTTATATATTAGGAATTTTTTAATTTTAAACCCCCCACACACCAAAACCCAAACCCCCATTTCAGGCTGTTTTTTTAAATACAATAATGACACCTTTATAAAAAAAAAACCAATAATTTTAAATACAAAGAAAAAAACACCTGAGGCAAATAAAATTAACCAAAAGAACTTAAAACACATGTGTTGTTATTTTAATACATATTTAATATTTTGTGGTTTAATAGAAAAAAAAAAAAAATAAAAAAAAAAAAAAAAAAAAGAAAACATAGAAAAAAACACGACCTTATTGACAACTATTTTCTTATTTTTGATATTAAAAGATACCAGAAACAAAAGATTTGGTGGGTTTGTTTGGTGGGGCGGAATTCATATCATGGGAAATGAAATGGGATTTTTCCATAAAACAAACTTATATATCCTGGAGTGTTTAATTAAAAAAAAAAACGCAAAGGGAAATAAGCTAAAGGAAACAAATCCTGAACCAATTTATATGAGGTTTTTTAGTTGAGTTGTGTTTTATTATTAAAGAGCCTAGAATACAATTATATATTCCAAATTTAATACGTTTTTGACATTTATTACCATAAGGACGGGCAGCTTTATGTTAGACAATAAATTTTTTAATCAAATTAATAATATGCATAGGTCACCGATGGAGGGTGGTAGGGGGTGGCACCCCCCCCCCCTACGGCCGCTGAGACCTATCCCCCCTAAGGTCCATTTTTGACCCCTTTCCCCCCCTTTGACCCCTTGAAACCCTGATCCCCTAAGGCCCATTTTCGACCCCTCCCCCCATCAACCATATCCAGACCGGGCAAACCCCCCTACCAAAGGGATTTGGAACTGGCTAACCCTCCCCCTACCACTTCATCTCCACCCTGGCTACACCCCCCTAACAGTTTATATTTTCTTAGTTTTTTTTTATTTTAAGGTAAAATGACGGCACGGCACTCACTGTACAGCTAAAGCGACACTAATTTATTGTTTTATTGTTTTATAACACTTTATTGTTTTATATAAAATTTAACCAACATACAACAATTACACCATAAAACATAAACCATATAAATATTTGTTGCTTGACTGACAATGTAGGAAAAAAAATAAATTAAAATATTTATTGGTGGTGGGCCGCCGCTGCCGCCGTTTTAAACAACATGAAACAGTTTATTGCTTCTTGACCAAAGTTGTACGACAAAACCTACTGTTACTACTGACTAACCATATAAATATTGATTATAAATAATTACTAATCGTTTTATTTAACTAGAAAATAGAAGAAAACTGACAATTATTTAACCCTGAAGCAAATAATACAACAAAAAAGGTACCTGCATAATTATGATGATGTTTTTTACGCTTTTTTTGAAAAATTCGGTACCCCCCCCCCCCCCCCCACCCCCCCCAAAAACCGCGAAGACCCCAAGCACCCCGGGGTGTTTTTTTACAAAAAAAACACCCCGGGGTGTGACCCCCCCTAGAGGTCAAAAACCAAAACACCCCGGGGTGTGACCCCCCCAAAAAAAAAACCCCCTCAAAAAAAAAAAAAACAACACAAAGAGGTCAAAAACCAAAACACCCCGAGGGGTGTGGACCCCCCCCTAGCCGTCGAAGGTCGGTGACCTATGAAATATGGAAGGGAGCAAATTTTTTTAAAGAACAAACTTACCCCCCCCCCAGCATTTCAATACCCTTCTATTCGTTTTCAGAGATATTTTTTGTTCAGATTAAATATTTTACTTCAATTAAATATTTAAAATCTACAATTAATACCTACCTACCTGATTTAACGTCTTTTGATTTTCAATTTTAATAGTTACTCTTCTTTTATTGGGACAAATTACAATCGTTGACATATTAGTTTGTTCTCCAGCTCTAAATTTCACAAATGGTTAGTCTATTCCTAAAATGATAGCTAAAACCTTTAACAACACGGGTAAGTAAAAAACAAAAACAAACCCTATGCAATGCACTAAAAAGCAGCGCTGGCGTGTGCTATTGAACTAATATTAATATATGCCATTTTTATAATCAATCGTTTCTTGAAACATAAATAGAATTAAAATATTTATAATTAATTATAACATAAAGCAAATAAATTTGAAATATATCACTGAACGGCAAAAAACCACACAGAGTACATTTAGAAAAAAACCCACAAAAAATATTTAAAAAATTGAAAATTTAGATTAAAACTTTTTAAAAAATTAATTTTTGCATTTATTTGATCCAAAAACCCTTACACTAAACGTGTACTAAAAATCGATTATAGATTTCCCTGTTACAAATATTGGTAAAAGTGTAGTATAACATCTCCACAACGTTCACCAAAATTTTGCACAACAATATATGTTATTAATGGTGCCGCATCTGAATATTACCATGATAATTGGCGCTTGATAGCCGTTCTTGAGATATTAAAGGGGGACTTCAAAATCCCCCATAGAAAATTGCAATTTTTACCAATTTTTGACCATGGTTTTAAAAGGAAGTTTATTTAAAATATGGATTTTTAAGGACACGCATTTAAACATTGGACTTGTCCGCAGTTTCTTGTTTTATTTTAAAGTTCATTGCAAACCCATGGACATCTCAGTATGGACAGAAAACTATCCTACTTCAATAAACATTGAAAAATAAGTTTTAAGATTCTATTTAATGCAGCAATTGAAATTTTGCATAAAAATATATGTTATTGATGGTACCGAATCTGAATATCACCCTGATAATTAGCGGTTGATAGCCGTTCTTAAAATATTAACGGGGGAGTTCAAAATCACCCATACAATTACAACACTGTGATTTTTACCGATTTTTGACCGCCTTAGCAAAACCAAAGCCTAAACCTAAGCAAAACCTAAGCCTAAACCTAAGCAAAACCTAAGCCTAAGCCTGAGCCTAGGCAAAAGCCCAAGCGAAACCTAAACCTAAGCAAAAGACTAGCCTAAGCAAAATCTAAGCCTAAGCAAAAGCCTAAACCCATGCGAAACTTAAACCTAAACAGCAAAACCTGAGCCTAAGCAAAACATAAAAATCAAGCAAAATTTTTTCATGATAAATTTTCATTTAACGTTGTGTTTTCAAATATTTTTTAAAAAAACATCATCGCTTTTGCCTGAGATAAAAAAACCCTGCTTGGCGACCTTATAAAACAACACCGCGGGGAAGTTGGCATGCTGTGTTTTTCATGCCATGCAAGTTTTGTGCCGGTCTTCCCGTCGGCTTTCCCACTGGTTCTTGTTTTTATGCGGTTTTTAAGCAAAAATAACAATAAGTATTTATGAAAATAGTTAAAAACTAATGAAATATGAATTTTCTAATTAGTTTTGATGTTAAAATATATTTGATTTTAATTAAAAGACGTTTTTTATTAAAAACCTTTAGCATGCGTTCGTGCTGGCTCTCGCGTTGGTCTTCTGACTCCATGTAATTCACTCGTTTTGCCTATAACCCTAATTACGACGTTTTCAAAGCGTTCCCTTTAACAAATAAGGCGGCTAAAACAGGAAAGCCAGCAATTTCAAGAGCCAGCATGCGTTCACGCCAGTTCTCGCGCCGGTCTTCCCACCCCATTTCATTTGCTCGTTCTACGTTTTGAAAGCATAACCCTAAATTCTACGTTTTCAAAGCATTCTCTTTCATGATAAAATAGGAAAGCCATTAAAAAAGGCAAATAATTTTCAAATGGGATCCAGCTGAGAGCCAGCAATTGAAAATCGACTTCAAATACTGCGTGCCAAACACCTACAGCAGAGTATTTTTGAAACACTATAAAGAATTTGGTATTTGTGCCGTATAACACTTCCAACGAGATAAGAAAATCTTGCATTCACATATATGTATTTATTTATGGCGGATATGGATATGACTATGCCGATTGGCGCTCATTAGCCGTTTTCTAGATATAAAAGAGAGTCCGGGAAGCTCCATACAAAATGGGCTTTTTTTTTCTTTTTTTTTCTAATGATCAGATAACAGAATTAATATCATACTAAGCATAGTTTATGCATAGTTTAATTCTTCTGTTTTCATCATTTCATTGTGTTTATTTTTTTTTTTTTCACTATTTTCACTTTTAATTTTAAGACTATTTTGTTATACTGCACTTTTACCAAGAATTTTAGACATTGTTTAGATACACAAATTCTATGTTACACTTTAAGATCAGTGGAGGTTTAAAGTTTTTTTTGTAGTGACCAAAATTAAGGCGCGAGACATTAACTTCGGCCACCTAGAAAAAACTGGCTATAACTATTGCCAAAACCAACAATAAAAATTTTTAAAAGTTTCAAATTTATCCTTAGGTATTGTTCTTGGTACATATAACTTTAAAACATACAAAAAACTTTTTCCTATTTAATCATGAAAGAAAACGCTTTGAAAACGTAGAAACTTAGGGTTATAGGAAAAACGAGCGAATGAAATGGGGTCGGAAGACCGGCGCAAGAGCCGGTGCGAACGCATGCTAAAGTTTTTTAATAGAAAACGTATTTTAATTAAAATCAAATATATTTCAACATCAAAACTAATTAGAAAATTCATATTTCATTAGTTTTTAGCTATTTTCATAAATACTTATTGCCATTTCTGCTTAAAAACCGCATAAAAGCGAGAGCCAGCAGGAAAGCCGGCGGGAAGACCGGCACAAAAGCATGCCAACTTCCCAAACTAACAAGACATTTTTTGGGTACAAGTACTAAACGTGCACCAAAAATCAGTTTGAGAATTCCACCAAACAAACATAAATAAAGAATTCCACCAAACAAACATAAATAAAAAACATGTTTCTAGGTCAAATCTGACTTTGCGATCTTAATTTTGGGCATTAAAAGGTGATTAAACTACCCTTTAAAATAATAAATGATGTTTTATAGCCAAAAAATGACCTTTTTTGAGGGTACATTTTATGCTGTTAAGAAAAATTTTTTAATAGTGCTTTAACCATTATAAATAAATATTTGTTCGATTTCCGAGAGTCTAGCGGTTCTAAAAATATGTTTCTGGTCTTCACCAATTTTGTATAGCAATCGCTTAAAAATGTCTCAAAATTCAGTCGTGAAAAAAATTTAAAAAATGGGGTAATTTAATAAAAATGCCTCATAATACAATTTAGCTTAATTTTTAGGCTTTGCTTAGGCTTAGAAAAAATGAATCTGATTAAAAATAAGCTTAAATTAGCTTTTTAAGCAAAAACAAATTTGTTGTCCATATTTTTGGTGGTCCATGTGACTATCGAATTTATAATTTTTTTGTAAATTTTCAGGTTCTCATGACTTCCAGCAATGTTAAAACAAAGTTTTTATTTTAATTTAGCGGTTAATTAAAAATTTTTCTTAACAGTAAAAATTGTGTACTCAAAACATTGACATTTTTTGCCTATATTTTACCCCATATTATCAAGAATCGTGTGTCAATCATTTTGTAAAGTTTAAAAACGAGATCTTCAGATCAAAGATAATAATAACTTTCCATATTTTGAACCAAAAAACAATCAAATACTTGAAAACATAAATTTTACTGTAAGAGATGTCTTAAAATTTCTTAAAAAACTGCCTAATAAATTGTCTCGTTCTCCTGATGGCATTCCTGCTCTTTTTCTAAAGCGATTAGCAAAAGTTATTGCAGAACCCCTTTCTAAAATATTTCAAAAATCTTTTGATTCAGGTGAACTTCCAAGTGATTGGAAAATTGCACTTACTACACCAGTGTACAAAAAATGTGCAAAATGTCAAAAAGAAAACTATCGTCCAATCTCTCTTACATGTTTTTCTTGTAAAATAATGGAACAGATTGTAAAAGCTGAGCTTTCTATCTTTTTTGTAAATATATTATCTCACCTTCAGCATGGTTTTAAAGATAAAAGCTCAACAGTTACACAACTTCTTGATGTCTACAATGATTGGACTTTGGCTTTTCAAGGTAAAAAATCAGTTGATGTAGTTTACTTGGATTTTGCTAAAGCTTTTGATGCTGTATCGCATCAAAAGCTTTTGTTTAAATTAAATAAATATGGTATTTCTGGTAAGCTTTTAAAATGGATAGAAGCTTTTTTAACTAATAGAGAAATGAAAATAGTAATAAACAATACTTTTTCCCCTTCATACCCAGTTACAAGTTCAGTACCACAGGGTTCAGTTTTAGGACCGTTTCTCTTTCTTGTTTTTGTAAATGATATTGTCAATTGCAGACCTGTGCACTGCCCCCCCGGCCCCCGGGGTTAAAACGGGGGGGGGGGCAATTCCAAAACGGGGGGGGGGGGGGGGAACTTTTTGAAACGGGGGGGGGCGATAAAAACGGGGGGGGGGCAGAGCAGGGGGGAAAGAAAAAGAGAAAAAAAGGAGGAAAAAAGAGAAAAAAAGAAGGGAAAAGGGAAAAAAGGGACAAAAAAAGCGGAAATAAGGTAAAAATAGGTCTAAAATGGCTTAAAATACATTGAAATAGGCTAAAAACTGCAAAAAATTCGCGATGATGGCGTCATCATAGGTCAAAAATGACGTCATATTTTTAGGGTACTTTTTCATTTTTTGGCGGGGGGGGGGGCAATAAAACGGGGGGGGGGCAAATCCTCCAATAAAACGGGGGGGGCATTTTCAGACCGTGCACAGGTCTGCAATTGTGTCCAAAATTCAGAAATTAGACTTTTTGCAGATGATGCAAAGGTTTATACTAGTTTTTCAGACTCAAATGATAATCAAATTAAATTACAAGATGATCTAAATAGAATTGCCCAATGGGCCCAAGATTGGCAGCTCAATCTATCTGAAAATAAGTGTGAAGTACTACATTTAAATATTTGTAAAAATGTGCACAAAACGGATTATTACTTAAATAATAAGAAGCTACCTAAAACTAATATGGTAAAAGACTTAGGTGTGTTCATCACTAGTGACTTAAAGTTTTCAACACATTGTAAAAAAATAGCTAGTAAAGCTTTAAAAACAGTAAACTTAATTTTTAGATGTTTCAAATCTCAATCCATTAAAAACTATCTTATTGCTTACAAAAGTTTTGTTCGTCCTACTGTTGAGTATGCAAGTGTTGTTTGGAACCCATATATGACTAAAGATAAATATATTGTAGAAAAAGTCCAACGCTATTTTACCAAACGAGTTTTTAAAGTTTGTAACTTAAAAGATACTGGATATATAAACAGACTAAAAACACTTAATCTAGAAACTTTGGAGAAAAGAAGAGAAAAGATGGATATGTTTGAAACATTTAAAATCTTAAACCAACTGGTAAACTTAAATCCTGAGAAATATTTTGTTCTTAACACAAATTCAACCAGAGGACATTCAAAAAAACTCAAAAAAGAGCACTCAAGAGTCAATTGTAGAAAATACAGTTTTTTTAATAGAGTTATAAGTAAATGGAATTATCTAAATGAAGATCAAGTTAGTTCCAAAACTCTGTACCAATTTAAAAAATCTTTGATGAATTAACTAATGGAAATTTAAATGGCTAAATAAAGAGCTTTATTTTTTTAAGGCCTTTAGTCATTTTTTTCTAGTAAATCTAATCAGCCAGGTCTTCTCTCAATTTTGTGATTTTTGGTGTTATTGTAACTCAACTGGGTTGCAATCGCATTTGTGTTTGTTTTGTCCTTCTTACTGTTTTCTTTATGTATTACTAGAAAAATAAAATCTTGAATCTTGAATCAAAATTGACCCAAAAACATGTTTATATTTAGTATTTGTAGCGTGGAAATCTCTAATCGGTACACGGTACACGTTTAGTACCTGTATAGTACCATGGTACTATACAGGTACTAACGTGTAACCGTGTAACGTGGTACACGTTTAGTACCTGTACCCATTTTTTGAAAAAAATTATTTCATTTTTATTTATTAGTTAAACATCCATACATTGACTGTCCATAATTACCATGAACTACTTTACAAATGGATTAATACCTTTTACTGGATAGGTTTATTTTACGGCCCCCTCACCATAGTCCGATCCTTTACAGTTACATTTTATAAACATTAAAAACTACACAAAAGTATATATTTTTATTTAATAACCAAAAAAAACACATAATATAAACGGAAATACGCTAAAAATTAGAAGTGAAAATAGTGAAAAAAGTTGATTTTGTATGGAGCTTCCCGGACTCTCTCTTTAATATCTTGAAAACGGCTGATGAGCGCCAATCGCCATAGTGATATCCATATCCTCCTTAAATAAATACATATATGAGAATGCAAGATTTTCCTTTTCTCACTGGAGGTGTTATACTGCACTAATACCCAAATGTTGAATAAAAACACATGTTTCTAGGTCATTTCTGACCTTAAGACCTTAATTTTAAACTTTTTAAAACTGATTAAAACACGATTTGGATAATATGGGGTAAAATATAAGCAAAAAATGATAATATTTTGAGGGTATAAGTCCCATACGTGTACCAATTATCGATTTGAGTGATTGAAAAGTAAAATACGCATATAAAACTATTTTATACCCCAAATCGGACTCTTAGAGCTGAATCTTGAGGTTATTTTTTCTGTTAAAACCTTTCGTAAAAAGTTATGAGCCTATTTAAGCCCAGAAATTGCCTATTTTTGGAATGTACAATATATATACTGTTAAGAAAAAAATTTTATTAAGCTTTTAAATAATTTAAAAATATATTTTTCAGATTGCCCAAAGTCTGGCCGCTTGAAATATAGTTCAAATTTTTTTTTAGTGTCTACCATTTTTTTGTATGACGACTAGTTAGAAATGGTTCCCGGAAATTTCGTCTTTTACAATACGTCTTTCAACATCTTGTCTTCTACCACTCGTCTTCGGAAAACTCGTCTTTTGGATGCTATTTTGTAAACGCATTTTTCAAAAGCAAAGTTTCTCCTATTTTTTTTTACCAAAACAATGTATTGAAAACCTTCTTTTACCTAAGCCTAAACAAAAACCAAAAATCAAGCAAGATTTTTATCATGATAAACTTTTATTAAATAATTTATTCAAAAAACTGAGAACCTAAGCCTAAGCAAAACCTTAAAATCAAGCCAAATTTTATCAAGGTAAATTTGTATTTAATGATGCTTTTTAAACTGAAGAGTAAAAACCTTATTTTTTCCTAAGCCTAAGCAAAACCCAAAAATCAAAGAAAATTTTATCATTGGGGTGGAAACTCGCTTTTTAAAAGTACGCTTACAAAATCGCATCTAAAAGACGAGTTTTCCGAAGACAAGATGTTTAAAAGACGAGTTTTCCGAAGACAAGATGTAGAAGACGAGATGTTAAGAGACGAGATGTAGAAGACGAAATTTCCGGACACCGCTAAAAATGGGCTAAATTTCAATTTAAAAAAAATGAAAATTTGTCAAAAACACATAAATAAAAATATGTCAAAATACAATTTAAAATTCAGCTTGATTTTTAGGTTTTGCTTAGGCCTAGGATAACTAATATTAGCACAAATAAGCTTAAATTAGCTTTTAAAATTTAATAAAAAAAAATTGTTGCCAATGTTTTTGGTGGTTTCTTAATAATTTAATGGCAGTTTCTAATTTTCAGTGCGTTTAATTTTTCAGCGCGCTGAAAAATCATTTTTAAACACTTTAAACTAAGCGGAAACATCTCTTTTAGTCATTAAAACAGTTTTAAATGCCTTTTTTGTTTTTCCTAAGCCTAGACAAAACCTAAAAATCAAACTAAACAATATAATTTTTGCGTAAATAAATTCAATTCATAAATTCATTACGGCCTTGGTTCATGTTTAATAAACAAGAATATATAACACAAAAGAATGTCCGACTGTTCACTAAATTTTTGACCAAAATTTTGCGAGAAAAATCGCACTTTTAAATTCGTGTGCGACTTTTCCCGCAAAAATCCGCCATTTTCTGCTAGTTTTCCCGCGCTGCGATTTTTAACACAGTGTTAGTTTTTTCGCAGTGGGGACTGCGACTTCTTTTGCACTCTATGCTGCTTTGTTCGCACTGCGATTATTTTCGCACTGCGAGTCTAGCTGAGCAACAAAAAAATACAGACGCTGGTATTCATTTTGAATGGAGTAAAACACTTCGAAACTTGTTTATAATTAATTTTAAACCGTTGGAAAGTTACTTTATTTCATTAAAACTAAAAAGTTTTAACATCTTTTAATGAACTTTAAAATTTTGCTGTGGTTCTAACGTTTACAGTTACTGTTTAAGGTTGTTCCTAAGTGTATCATGATAACTTCAAGAGTTTATTAGTTTTATTATGGTAACAAAATTACAATTTTAATTCACGCTGGTTCAAATCCATTGTTTTAAACTGGAAGCAATTCCACGCGCATAAAAGGACGCCGCGCGCAAAAAGGGACGCCCGCATTTATCTTGTAAACGTGCTTTTCCAATATGCCGCCCGCGCAGCATTCTTTCAACCATATTTGCACCTGCCTTTTGAAGCCCAGTTTTGCCACTCCTCCTCCCGCAATCATTCCCACGGAGCGAAACATATATGACGTGATCACGAATACTTGGACATGTGATTGTTGGATTTTTGAAGAATGTCAAATTTTGTAGATATTTTTAATTTTTGTTACTTATATTTCCTAAAAAAAATATGTGGCAAGTGGCACTTGACCTGCATTGCATGCGTTCAGGTTACAGGGAAAAAATTTTTTGTAAGAATCTTTGTAGAGCTCATTATCGCAAAAATATTTTCTGCAATATTATTTCCAGAACTTTGTATAAATTTTCATTTTTCAAATATTTTCTACTTACTTAAAATTTTTTATATTGTAGACCTAAAATTTTTTTAAATATTGATTTTAAATATAATAATAATATATTAAAACAATAAAATAAAACAAAAATACATGATAAGGCGTAAAACTTTCTAATGCTTGTTCGTGTAAAAAGCATCTAAAACTCTGAATTCTAAACCAACAGATACATCTAAAATAATAAAATTAAAGATTTCGTTGTGTAAATTTTTAAATTTAATAATTTCTAATATTGAAATATAATTGAAACATTTATAATAATATAGGCCTTAAGTCAAAAGCTTAAATGTGAAAATTGGAAGTCTAAAACTCAAAGAAAACGATTCTGACTAAAGTTTTAAAATTTAAACATTTCATTAAAATGAATAAAGTTGCATTTGTAATTACAAGAAAAAAACTAATACGTTAAATGTCAAACAAATCTGAAACAAAAGTTGGCACCTGTAAAAAATTCTTCTCCTTCATAAAATAAAATAAACGATGTTCATTCCTAGGAAATAATAATAAAAAAACATATACCGCCCCGTTATTTTCACAGGAAATATTTTTTCCTGCGGCAATTTTTACCGGAAATCTAACTTAGTATTAAATAATTATCCAAATAAACTTAAGCATAACATTCAAATTGCACTGTTTCACGTAATGCTTTTGAAAAAAATATTAAATCAAATTGCAAACTTTACTTCTGAACTTTTGATGCGAAACCTGGAGTTTCTAGAATTTATTAAATTATTTAACCTATTTTCCCAATCAAATTGAGTTGATAAAAATATATTAGGTGTATTTTTTGTTTGGGTGACACTTTTAAATCTACCACTTCTATTTTCCCTATCTACCATTTTCCCAATGAAATTGAAGCCACAAAACTTATTGTTTATAAATTTGAGAAGACTTATAAAATAAAATGTCTAAATATCATATGAAGTTAGAAGCAAGAATATTGCACGCGGTGCAAACAGAGCTTATGTTTTTAAGTACCAGTTTCCAAAATAAATCAGTTCTTCAAGACTAGTCTGCTTTTAAAAACTCTTCATTGCTTTCGGTTATAATCCGCATTTTAAGTTTTTAATAAGCAAAATGTTTTTTTTTGGTAATTTTGAAAATACTCCCTGATGATGTTCAAAAAATATACCGTCCTATTAATATGAATTATAATGTAAAATTGGCAAGTGATGGTGTAACGCAAACAAGACATTAGTTAATGAGGTATGAGGTTACTGGCTCAAGTCTTGTATCGCCCATTATTTTTCCACAAAAAAATCTAAAAAATTTCAGAAAATTGATTCTTGTTTGCATTCTTACTTACAACAACAGAGGTGTAAATGGGGTCAATTTATTATAATTTTTACCAATACAACTTATCGCTATTTTGATTATAGCCAAAAAAGGGAAGCAATATATTTTTTTTAATAAGAGTAAACCAATATATTTTTATCGCACTTAAATTGTTTATGCCAATCCTACGCTAAAAATCTTATTATTACCACAGTATAATACTTTTTAAAAAATTATACGTTTTTTATGCTATTTTCAATAATGACAGTTTAGGTTTATCGTTTTATGGTGCCGAAACAGCTCTAGAAAATTTACCCTCTTCTCTTGGGTGATCTGCAAAATTTATTTCAAGATTAACACTGTACAAATATCTATGTTTAAATAATTTTAGCTCCAAGAATAAAGCAGCAGAAGGGGACGATTTCCCCTGGGCGTATGTTTAGTTTAGACAGAATAGATATGGATTAGTCTGAGATGGAGATTAGGTGGACCATAGGAAATTTGCATTTTGGTTTGGCTAGCTGCCCGTGCCCATTGAATAAAAATTTTCACCATATGATAATGATTTGTTTATATGTTGAACAAATTACACAGCACTTTGCATTTTTTCTTTAGTTTGATGAAATTTAAGGTTGAAAAAATCTCATGGGCGGTGCAGGAGCGCCACAGGGCGATTTAGCCCCGTGGCGCCGCGCTAACTATTATTAAAGAACGTGGGTAAATTTCAGAACCTTCTTCTTCTTCTTCTTCTTCTTCTTATTATTATTATTATTATTATTCCAACGCTCCATCCTTAAAAGCGATATTTCTCATTCGTTATTGATTGATCAAAAATAAACATGGGCTCATTAGAAAGAAGAAAGAATTACGCAACTTTCTTAGGAAGCACTTTTTCATTTAGGTCCTTGTTATCGATTTATTGATCAAAATAAAAAATTTGAAAAATAGACAAATAAAAACTTCCAACCGCACAATAACAGCCTTTTGGCCACAATAAGGATTATACAGAGCAGACAACCAACATCCCCTCATAGAAACCGCACAAAAAAAGCAGACCGGTTTTAATTGGTGGCAGAAACGGAACTAGTTCCCAGCGCCATCTGCTTCAACCGCGCGGAAAACGTCGAAAACAACAGAGTACTTTTTTTTAATTCTTGCATTACTGATGACAAAATTAATTCAAAGTTTTATTTATTAAAAAATAATAATAAGCGTCGGTGGCGCGGGAGCGCCACGCGCCGGTAATCATCGGTGGTGCGGGGTGCCATAATGCAATTTAACCCACGGCACCACGCCAACTATACTTAGAGAACGTGAGTAAATTTTTTAATTCATGTTCATCATCTTCTTATTATTTGGCACACGGCATCGCGCCAACTATATTTAGAGAATACATAGGTAAACTTTGTCTGGAGCGCAAGTGCACCGCACTAACTATAATTAAACAACGTGGGTAAATTTTGTAATTTAAATTCATCTTCTTCTTATTATTATTTTTTATTTAAAAAAAGTATATCTCGGCAACGCTGATTATAAACATATGTCATTGCGCAACTAAAACTATAGTTTATTAGGCAATTTTTTTAATTTAATTCAAAAAAGTGGTAGACTAGCCTTGAGGAATGCTCTAAGAATAGAGCAGGAAAAAGGGGCGATTTTTCTCCGGGCGTATGTTTAGACAGAAAAGATGTGGACTAGTCTGAGATGGACATTAGGTGGACTATAGAAAATTTGCATTTGGTTTGGGCAGCTGCTCAGTAAATAAAAAATTTTACCCTATGATAATGATTTGTTTATACATTGATCTAATCACCCAGCACTGTTGCATTTTTTTAGTTTGATGAAATATCAATTGAAAAAATCATACTCACAGCAATCTTTGACAAGCGCGAAATCGCCACTTTTTCAAATTTATAGTTGTTTCTTACACATACAAATATAACCTTCTAATTGAAAAAGTGGCGATTTCGCGCTTGTCAAAGATTGCTGTGAGTATGATTTTTTCAATTGATATTTCATCAAACTAAAAAAAAATGCAACAGTGCTGTGTGATTAGATCAATGTATAAACAAATCATTATCATATGGTAGAAATTTTTATTTAGTGAGCAGCTGCCCAAACTAAATGCAAATTTCCTATAGTCCACATAATGTCCATCTCAGCCTAGTCCACATCTTTTGTGTCTAAAACATACGCCCGGGGAAAAATCGCCCCTTTTTCCTGCTTTATTCTTAGAGCATTTTTCAAGGCTAGTAATAATAATAATAATAATAATAATAATAATAATAAATAATAATAATAATAATAATAATAATAAAAAATAATAATAATAATAATAATAATAATAATAATAATAATAATAATAATAATAATAATAATAATAATAATAATAATAATAATAATAATAATAATAATAATAATAATAATAATAATAATAATAATAATAATAATAATAATAATTATAATAATAATAATAATAATAATAATAATAATAATAGTAATAATAATAATAATAATAATAATAATAATAATAATAATAAAAATAATAATAATAATAATAATAATAATAATAATAATAGTAATAATAGTAATAATAATAATAATAATAATAATAATAATAATAATAAGAATAATAATAATAATAATAATAATAATAATAATAATAATAATAATAATAACAATAATAACAATAATAATATAAGAAGAAGAAGAAGAAGAAGAAGAAGAAGAAAAGAAGAAGAAGAAGAAGAAGAAGAAGAAAAAGAAGAAGAAGAAGAAGAAGAAGAAGTTGAACCCCGGGGTTGACCCCCCCGGGGGCTAGGGGGGGCAAACACAAATGCCGAAAATTTTTTTAAAAATTTTTTTTCAAAACCATCAAAAATGTAAAATTTATCACATATGACAAATTTTGATATATCGTTTGTGTAAAAAAATCTAATATTAATCTTACGATAAGCTGTCAAAAATGACGAAATAAAAATTTGGAAGCATTCCAAGCCCATATGCTGGCAGCAGCAAAATAAAATAAAAACTTTCCAAAAAATAAGCCTTAAAAGTTTATTTTTTTCGAATTTCCAGGTTATTTTGTTAGAAAAACATATTTTCAAAGTTAAAAATCTACTACAAAATTGCCAAATATCGCAGCTAAAAAAATGCTCTTTTTAAGTGTTTTCTTACTTGCAAACAAGTTTCCCCGTTTGTCACCACAAAAACAATTTCTAATAAATATGTCTCCCAACTTTTGCCAATATCCAAATGTAATTTTTTTAATAGGGTATCTGACTTAATTTCGGCCAGGCCTTAATTTAGGCCACCAATTTAGGGTGTTAGAAAATTTGCTTATTTTTTAATAAACCACAAAAGAACTAGCACAAAACTAACTGGATGAATGTTGAATAAAGAGTTTTTGCAAAAGTTTTTTATTTGTGTTATTTTGCATTATCAACATTTTCATACAAAAAGTGAATTTTTTGTATAATTGTCTTAATTTTTGTTTTGTGTTTAAACTGTATCAAATTTAGAACGAAGCACTATATAACCTTGAAATAACTTTCTATTTAAGGCTTAAAACAATTAATTTTCATGTTTTGATATTTTCTTCAAAATCACTTTGCAATGCGTTTAACTAACTGCGCATTGTAAGATTCCGTTAATTTCGGCCACCTTTATGCGAAAGAATTGTGTGAAATCTGTGCGAAAAGAATTGTGTGACAGGATTTATGTGAAAAAACCTGCCGTTTTTTGCTGTTTTCAAGTATCATCGTACTACCGTATAATTTATAAAGAATTTTTTTGCTCGTTTGAGTTTTTTTGACGTTTTTTTAAGCCAAACACAAATTCAACAAAAAATGCAGGTTATTAAAACTTCTTTTTTTAAGGTTTTGACATAAATATTTAAAGTCTTGCTATTATAACCATTAAAGTTTGAAAACGGGAAAAAATGCGCTGGAACTGGGTTTATACATGAACTATGCAATATACAGGCTAACGGTAATTCTCATGGACCATGGACCAACATGCACCATATCCATGAGGGGTGAAAGACTCAGTTTAAGAATACAAAACAATATAAAGTTGTCAGTTTTAACTTTTAAACGGCTTAGGCTTAGGTTTAGCCTTAAAGTAAGCCTAAGCCTAAGCCTAAGCCTGAGGTGTACTAACAACTTTATATTGTTTAGTATTATTAAACTGAGTCTTTCACCCCTCATGGGCATGGTCCATGTTGGTCCATGGTCCATGAGAATTACCGTTAGCCAATATACATAAGCGTCACGATAATGAATAATTGCCGTATCTCCTATTTGTCTTTTGTGATATCCAGATCAACCGATCGAAAGCGCGCGAAATTTCAATC
This sequence comes from Microlaimidae sp. YZB2_3, assembly GCA_030248175.1. Taxonomy (NCBI): domain Eukaryota; kingdom Metazoa; phylum Nematoda; class Chromadorea; order Desmodorida; family Microlaimidae; species Microlaimidae sp. YZB2_3. Next base: position 38,665 of record JASAMX010015833.1, read on the forward strand.
GGTTGATCTGCATACTACGAAAGATAAGTAGGAGATACGGTAATTATTCATTATGGTGACGCTTAGGTATATTGCATACTTCTTGTATAAACTGAGTTCCAGTGCAAGGTGCCTATACCTAAGAATAAATTAGCAATCTTTACAAATTTTATTGTTCGTTTAGGCGATAGTTATACCAGTTTTTTTAGGTGGCCGAAGTTAATGGCTCGCGCCTTACTTTCGGCCACTGTAAAAAACTTTAAACCTCCACTGATCTTTAAGTGTAACAGAAGTTTTAAAATTTTGCACTGGAATAAAAAAAATAGCTGTCGTTTGATTTTTAGACAAAATTTTGGGTTGATTGGAAAAACTAGAAAAAACTTATTCAATAAAAATAAAAATAGGTGGCCGAAATTAAGTCAGCTACCTTAATGCTATTTTTCATGTAAAAACGTTTGAATCCGCGATTTGGTCCGAATTGCGTCATTTTAATTGCGGAAGAGCCAATAAAAATCATCAATTATGACGTAATGACAAAAATTTGCATGACGTAAGGAAGTATTTTAAAATTTTAACGAAAATTTATGTTGCGTTTTCATGGCGTTAGTTGGACAACTTTCTAATATTTTAAATCAAAATAAATGAAAAAAAAATTTTAAAACTAATCTTTTAAAGTTTATTATTCTTGTAAAATGTTTACATTTAGAGATTTGCTGCTGCCAGTATACGGGCTTGGAATACTTCCAAATTTTAAATTCGTGATTTTCGACAGCTAATTGTAAGCTTAATATTAGGTTTTTTTACACGAACGATCTATTAACATTAGTCATATGCGATAAATTTACATTTTTGATAAAAAAAAATTTTGAAAAAAATTTTCGGCATTTGTGTTTGGCCTCCCCTAGCCCACGGGTGGTCAACCCCCCAAAAAAAATTTTAAGGTCAAAAATAATGGAATCATAAACTGGCGGACATCTGATATATAACATAACAATAAGATCAAAATTATACACACGTAGAGCAGGAAGCAAAACAAAACCTATCTTTTTTGCAGTGTATTAATTTGGCGAAAAATCGCGAAAACCGCGCGTTTTAAACGCATCATAAAAAAATTTGAGCGAGCAGATTTTGCTCAAATTTTCAGAAAAAACTCGAAAAAGTATGTTTCCGTACACATTCTACCTCGCGTTATGGAGATATAACCTTTCAGAGTTCGAGTTTTATCGCCAGTCCGCGTCATTTTTGTATAGACTTCACATATTTATTTTTATGTACACATGTATTTTTGTATAACTTCACATAATTTTTCATTGGCATTGTTTTAACTTTTATTGATCGATCGATATAAATATAAATTTATGTACCAGTGCGCTGTTTCATAAATGTTAGGAACATTTAATTCTTTGTAAGTATTTACAAAGAAATGAAATCCTATGCTAAAGCATAGTGATAAATGCAAGATATATTTATGCAAATTTTCGGTTTTTTATAAGTTTTTCCAAAAGTCTATTGCATTTTCATTTCTTTGTAGCTTTCTACAAAAAAGAAATGGACTTCAACAAAAAAATAGCATGTTGGGAACTTTTATGAAACAGCGCCCAGGTGGAACTTGTGCTTTATAATGCATGGTTGGTGTCTTATTCGAATGAATTCATATTTGCAAGTTTTTATACATAAAAATGGGCATATTGTGTGAAGTGAAAGCACAAATAAACAAAATTCTGTGATATTTGTTAGTGGGTTTAAAACAATAATACCCGTAGCAAGATTTCCAAAATTTAACACAACAAAAAATTTTCTTATATTTTTCTGCCTTTTATTCTGATTTTTTGCTACCATCCAACTTTTTTAATGAACAGGAATGCGGACAAGGCAGAGTTGTAAGCGGACCAAGTCGGGTTCTTGGTTTTACTCGCTGGCCTGAGGGCCGACTGTTTTTACAAAAAAATTAATAAAAAAATCGAAAATTCAGGCCACGTGCCAGGCCGGGTCGAACTGAAAAAACGGCGGCCGAAAAATCTAGCGGATCGTGCCGGCTTGGGTCGTCCATCCATGCCAATCTCAGCCTATTTGCAAGTTTAACCCGCAGCCCCGTGCCAATCATATTGAAACTTTGGGTAATTTTTTTAAAAAACATTGGGTTTACGGTTATTTTACGCATATTAAAAAATTTAGATATTAATCAACAACACATAACACAGGTTCATAGGACAAGTGCCAAGATTTGCGCAATTTCTTTATTGTTTTTTTGTTTTATTTAGGCCTAAATACGGGCCTTAACAGAAAAAAAATATGTCATAAGAATAGAATAAAAAATATAATCTAAAGGCTCTAATCGATTTTAATATCACATAAGAAATAATTTTTATACACCGTGTTTTAATTTTTCTTCTTCTTTGAT
>JASAMX010015834.1:0-15103 GCA_030248175.1 Microlaimidae sp. YZB2_3
TTCAATTATTTCAACTACTACCAATAATATAATAAATGAGTACTAAATAATCGTGTTTTCTGCCTTTTTAACACTCATATTAATTTTTTGTAGAAATATTTCTGTTTTTTGCGAAATCTTGTATGCAAAAAATCGCAATTTGCCATACCTACTTAAGAAAACTGCCCGGAGAGACCTTAAAACCGCAGCTTTTTCCATATGCCTATGATGTTGTTTTAGCTGCTTGCGCTCTGGCTCTACGAAATTCTGGCTCAAGATCAATTCTTTTACTGTCCTATTTGTTTCCATCTTTTTCCACCTACCCCAAAGCTGCTGGGGGCAAATACAAAAGCAAAACAGAAATAATGATAATAACTGAAGCAAAAATTTATTATTATTATCATTAAATCATTTAGCATGTCCAAATCTTGTCGCACCAAATAATGGTTCCAGTACAGTCACTGGGCAGACGAGCAGTCAAAATTGTTTGGGTACATCTGCTACCGTTAATTGTAATACTGGATATACATATCAAGGCGCATCAAACACATTCAACTGCTTAGCCAATGGCACCTGGGACAATACATTGTCAACTTGCGATCCAGATCGTAAGTTTTTAATATTTTCGAAAAGATATAGAAAAAGAAATAATATGGGAAAACTATTATCTCGCTCACAAAAAGTGATCTACCCAAAACTTATGTTGCTCAGTTAGATTATTGAATGAGACCCTGAAATAATATTTTCCACAGACATAATTTTATTCATTAGCGGGGTAAGATGTTATTGTGAATAAATTAAGGTACAATCGCGTAATTTATACGCCTCTATACATTTTTTTGTTTTAGTCTTAGCGCAAATTTTAAAAGTTTATATTAATACAAAAACTTAGTTCAAATGGCTCTGACTCATATGAGTACTGCACAAAACAGTTCTGGGTTTTCTAAAAAAAATACACAAAAAAATTTACAGCTCATAGGTGTCCTGTTTGAGTTCGGTTTGCTACACCTCGCGACTCTTGCTTAAAGCAGTGCTCACACAAAAGATCACGCAAAATAACTATCTGTTGCCTTTTTAAATGTTACTTAGTTTAGTTACGGAAAAAACTAATGGCGACAGTTTATATAATAAACTTTTTTATTTTTTATTCATGTTTTTTTGGATGTGATTTAAAACTCTACTGGCACCAAAAAGCACTGGAGAAATAAATTATTGTTTTTTTAACAACTACTTAATTAACTTAACTTAATTACATCTAGAAATCAACAAACTGCGTTTTATACTTTTTAATCTCCAGTAAAAAATAAAATTCTTTTAGAATTTTTTTACAAATAATTAAAGCCTAATTAACTAAAGGCGTTGACACACAAAAAAACTATTTATTTTTTGCAGAACCCCTTCCCCTAAAACTTTAATTTGAAATAACTAAGCATTTTCCAAATGGCGTTAAATTTCTAATAATAATTTTGCATTACAAACTTTTATTAATTTCGGTCGATAATTAAACGATTTTTCATTTTGAAAAAAATTCAAGGAGGTTATTTTTAATTATTTGGATTGGATCAAACATTGTTGAAAATAAAAGAAGCTATTTTAAGTTGGAAATTAAACATCAAATGTTTTAATTTTTACATAAATTTGAACCTAGGCTAATAATCGCAATTTATTGATGTTTATTGGCTTATTTTTATAATTTAAAAAAAATAACAAAAGTAAAATTTTTACAAAAAGCAAATACAAATCTATTTATATTTCTTTGAAAATTTAAACCAACTAATGTATCATTATTTCTGTTTACAGCTTTTTAAAACAAAAACTTTGCTTGTTAGATATGTTGGTTCCTGACAGCTTCTAAGTTTAGACTGTGTAAGCAGCAGTACAATCCTTTCAAGCTAGTAAAGCTTTGATCGATTATGTGGCACATCCTACCACAAAACACCTTTTTTATTAATTTTATTCGTAACTTAGCTATGGGTTTTAGTAAAAACAATGTATTTAGTGTAAATAGTTTTTAGAATACAAAATTTACAAAAATCTAAGACAACTTTACTCTCCACTAGTGATCTCCTACCTTTTAATGTCCTGATCTAAGCTTCTAGCAATTTAAAGTGGAGGAATTTTGCTGATTTCTTGGGCAATTTCAAGCGTATTTAAGATTGGAATATTTTTTTGTCATTTTAAGCGCATTTTAGGGACAAATTTATTGTTTTTATAAGTTTAAAAAAGTTTATTAACAAGTGATGATAAAATAATCTATTATATGTTCTATATTTTATGCTCATAAAATTGATAAAAAAAAGGACAGAAATTCAGAGCTCTGAGGGTTGCCCTGGCCAGAGTTATGAAGCACGAAGTTTTTGTCGGGTTTGGGAAAACAACATTCGTTAAATACCAAAGTTTTAATGTGATAAGTGTCAATAGGTCATTGATGGAAGTTCAGATTTGCACACCCCCAGACCAGCTTTAAAAACCTTTAGAAAAAACTTTTTTAAATGGAATATAAAATTTTTTGATGGAATAAAATACAGGCTAGAACGCCATGATTTCTCCAACTCAAAAATACTACATGTACAATCTTTATTCTTTTTACAGATAAAATTTTCAGCATGTGCTACATTTTCTTTGGTCGACGGAACAGTTACCTACGACCTTAGCCCCAGTCCCTTGGTTCCACATGGTGCTATGGCCACATTGACTTGCAATACGTGCTACCAGATAAGCGGATCATCCACTCGCGAGTGCAGCGCCGGTTCCTGGATAGAACCGGCGCCAACCTGCGTTCTCACTAGTAATTTTTGATAGTATTAGTCTAATTTTTTTTCTAAAATTGCAAAAAAACGCAGTAAAAAAACTATCACAGAATCTAAAAAGTCCTAACATCAAGTAATTAAACAAGTTAGTTAACAGTAAAATTAAACTTAAAATAATAATCCTCAACTAAATAACGATGATGACAATTTTACAAAACTGATACAAAAAAAACATTTTTTGCAGTGTTTTAGCGCAAAAAATGTGGTTTTTATAAAAAAAGGGTTTTACTCAAATTTAAGCCATATAAATTTAAAATCTTGAAGACAAGTCTTTTAGTGTCAAAAATGTTTCAAGTGCTTTAAAATTGCACAATATTTTTATTGTCCAATTCTTCTCGCATATTTTCTGCAAAAATCAGGGTTTGGCATATTTTCGCCAAAAATTAGCGTCTATAATAGCGAAACTTTTTTGATAATTAGAAAAAATCATTCCATACAGCTAAAAAAATCATTTGCTTATAGTTGTTGTTATACCAGCCTTAAAAGAATTTTTTTAAAATTTAAACACAGTTATTGTCCAGCATCATTAAATTCGTTTTCATTAATAGAAAATTTAGCATAAAAAACCTTTCAATTTTTTTGAGAATTTTGATCAAATTTTTAAGTCTAAACATGTTATCATAATTCATGTTTTAGAATGATTAAATAAATGAAGTCCAGCTCTTGAAAATAAAAAAAATTGATTAACATTGGATACTTAATTTTTGCGAAAACTTTTGATACTTTATTTCATTAGAAGCTATTGTAAGATAGAAAGATAGAATAAAAAACTTTTTGAAGTACATTTTATTTTTTTAGTTGGCGGATTTATTAAGGTGTGAATTAAATTACCATGAAGTCGAAAATTCAATTTCAAAAAGATTCGTGTTAGGCCTTTTTTAGTATATCTAAATTATTTGGTTGACCTAGTTAAGAACTCAAAAGATTAAAAATCACGTAATATTGCCGTTTAAAGATTCATGCATTTAAGGTAGAACAATACAGTTACAAAAATTCACCAATTTTCCCCAAAACATGTACTCAGGGGTTTTCGGAGGTCTTGATGACAAATTGACCTCTGTTTTTTAATTCGACCCCCCCGGGGGGCACCAGGGGGGTTGCGACCGGTTTTACTTATTATATATATATATACCGGTTATACCAGTTTTACCTCAAAACCACCTCAAAACAGGTACTCGGGGTTGAATACAGTATTGAATAATGAACACTTTTTTAATTAAAAAGTTAAAAATTTTAAAAACAACATTTTTCAAGGTTAAAAACATTGCCCATGGGGACTCAAACCCAGACCTCCGGGTTTCTGAGTCCGACGCTCTAGCCACTCGGCTACTGCTCCGACTGTGGATGTTGTCTTAAAAGCCAGTTTTAAACAAACGTGTCAAAATGTAGTTTCCCGACGTCAAATAAAAAAAATATAAATAAAAGTTTAGTCATTTGATAAAAATTAGTTTGTTCCCAGGTTTTAACACAGCAGTTGTACCATAATTCCAAACCAGTTTTTAAGTTTTTAACGAAATCTCTACTATCACTTCTTTTTATTTTTTATTTCAACAATTTTAGCAATAAAACGAAATTAAAAAACTTCAATAGTAGGGATTTCGCTGAAAATTTTTGTGGGCATGTACATTTGGGGTATGTAACTTGAGTTAAGTTTTTATTACGTAATATTAACTCTGGTTCTGTTAAATTGGGAAAAACTGTTTTAAAATGCCTTTTTTCAACGAAGTATATCACGCCGTGGAATGGTCCACCAAAAATGTTAAGGATACCGAACTGACCGAAAAAAATACCCTTTCTCCCAACATATAATTTGCTTCTGTCCGTCCCGTACGGCACAAGTTATACACAAAAACCGACAGGGTATCTCAACTGTATCGTTCCACCTTAAATGATTGGGTTTTTATTGGTGATTTTTTTAAAGTTTGCACCAATTTTTAAAAAAAATTCTTTGTGCTTGCAACATTTAAAAATATCATCTCAGTTTTTCTGATCCGTTTAATACTTTTTAAGATATTGTTGTTTAGATTCTTTATGAAACACCACAAAACACTTAAGCTACTATTAGAAGACTGCACACTATTTTAAGGACGGCTTGTTGCCACGCATTATTTTAATTATTAAGTTTGCAGTAAAAAAATCGGTTGCATCAAATGCAAAATGATGACTAATAAAACGGACAATGTCGATGTATGGGTTAAAAAATATATTCACTTAGTATTTAAATTCTAAATAAATACTACTTTTTAGGGGTAAGTATTATGGCGAACCCGGAAATCAACGTAGTTTTAGTTACGCCCGTTTGTAAGCCCTCGTTTGTTAGCGCCTTAAGTTTTAAAAATTGTTTTTATTAATTCTTTTTATTAATTGTTTTTGCTTTAGTGACGCGGTGTTGCACAGTCGCTCATGCAAGCCTCATGTTAATCGCACGGTCGCTTGAGTCGGTTTTTATTAATTCAATGTGCGGTGACAAGCAGTCACGCGCGCACGGGCCTTGGGTTCAGTGGGCTAATTGTTTAATATAAAAACGGCTCTCTCGTTAAAAAGTCGTTGGTTTTTATACTCCAGTCCAGCTTACGGCCGCGGAAAATGTCAAGAAGAACCAGTAGACCCTGAGACAGGATTATCTTCCTTGTCTCCGCCCTGAGCTTGTTTTTATAAATTGTTACTTCAGTTTTTATTTACCTGCAATAGGCCCTCGACATTTTACCAGCGGTCCTACGTGGGAATCTCAAGCGACCAGACGGCCTTGCATTCTGAATATCACGAGCAAGATTTTGCTCTGGCGATTAAATAAATCCTTGAGTTCCGGTGCATCACCGCGTCGGTTTGAGCTTGTTAAGAGCTAGAGTTAGTCTCAAGTTTTGTTAGGTTTTTAGGCGGCGCTAACTTCCCATTTTAAGCGTCCGTTTTTCTGGGTGGTTTCTCCAGGTGCTTTCTACCAGAAACGTACCTTTTTAACGTGTTTTTCTTGTAGCTGGCTTTAAGCCCTCGTTTTTGCAAGTCCCGCCCTAGCCAAAAAGGCCCAAAAGTTAAAAAGTGCCTTTCACTCCTTTTCTGGTCCCGCCTTAGGTTTAAGCTTTATTGTAATCCTTTTTTACACCCTTTTTCTAAAACGTTCTAGGCTTAAGCTAATACCCGTGCCGTTCACTCTTACGTAGGCTGTCAGAGCTCTGTGTAAATGTAAAAGGGCCTAGGTATTATTAATTCTGTGGCCACTAATAAAAACATGCCTGGTTCTTTAGCTCTCACACCTCATTACTAGTACTAGTCTTTTATATCTCAAACTCTAACAAGCTCGGTTTGACGACGGTTCTTCCACCGGAGGAAGAACAAACAGACAAACATACATCACACTTTGCGTAGCACCTTGGTTCGACCCACTCCTGGTTCGACGTTTGACTCGTGTGCGCCGCGGTTTGGAAACCCCCACCTTAGCGGCGGCATCACAGTATATTTATTTAAAAATATCGATACTATTTTGAAAAAGTCGGTATTTTATTGCTATTGTATTCAATTGTTTAAAAAGTATCTAATACTTTGGAGTATTCGAATGCTAAAATAATTACAAAATACTAAATAAATACTGTTCTTCTACAAAGTTAACAAAAACCGGTTCTCTCACTCGAAAAATTATCACTCAGATCATTTCGTTAATATATGTGGCAAAAAAAGTCAAAATGACAAGTTGGCTGTGCTTTAAAAATGCTATTACTCAGGTTTGGTTTTAAGATTTAATAACATACTTTATTTTAATAACATCAATATGATTGTTTTTTTTTGAAATGCCTACTGCTCAGAGGTTCGAGTGCTTGTTTTTTCCATCCAAATCTATGTTGTTTTGCTTAGATCTGGGTCTGTTTGGATCTGTTTTTTGTGGAATATGGATTTTTTAAGGTTTAATACTTAATACTTTTCAAAATTACACGGCGAAACCAAAAATTGAAAGGGTGTAGGCTATGGAAAAAAAACAATGTTTTGGAAGCAAATTTTAGACACGTCACCATTTATTTGTATAGTAGAAATTTTACGCTTTTGTTGTTTGTAAAAAATGTAAAATTCAATATGTTGGAGAAACTAAACAGCCATTAAAAAATAGAATTAATCAACATTTAAAAAAAATTAACAAAAAACTTCTTGATTAATACCTAGTTAACCATTTCAACTCTGATAATCACAGTTCAATTCAAGTTCTTGATAAGTTAGACAAAAATGAAAACCAAACAAATCTTAGATTTAAAAAAATTATTTTGGATTCATGCACTTAACACAGCGTTTCCATTTGGTTTAAACGATAGAATTAAAGGATATGGAGATGTTTCAAAAGGATTGGATCCTTCTAACTACAAAATCAACCATATTTTACAATTGCAGTACCATGAATTGCAAGAAAACCTGGAACAAGCAAGAGAAAAAGAAATTAAAATGAAAACAAAATAGAAAAAGCTCTATACGCCTTTGAAAAAAGATATATCACTCCTAGAGATGTGTATGTTATTGTAATGGGTCTTCAACTAAGGATACTACGAAAATTAGATAAAATAATTAACTTAAAGGACAATATTAAAGATAATATTAAACTTGCCATTACAGTTACAGCTTCACGTTTGAACAAAAAAGTAACTAACTACATTGTTGAAACAAAAAAGACCTTCATTGAAGCTGAATTGTAAACAAAACAATAGATCTTGTTAAAATACATACAATTTTTAAGGATAAAACGCTAATCAGATTGTTGCAAACTAATATCAGGGATATGGGAAAGATAATGATTACCTACAAGCGTGAACCTAAAAAATTTCTTAAATATGCTTCATACAGTAAAGAGCTTAGTAAATTAAGTATCCAAAACCTTAAAGATATTTTGCAATCCGACTGTGCTTGTAAAACATCCCCTTATAATTATGTTCCAGCTGGACACATTATTACAATAGTCGTGAATTTGTCATGACATGACATAAATTTGAGACAAATATTGAAAAATGGAGCAAATAATCGACACTACAAACCGATCGATTGGAATGAGGTGAAAGACTTCGCCCATAAAGCTTGCGAAAAATTCCTTAACATGTTTAAAAAAAAGATTTGGCAAAAAAGAAGAAGATGTAATAGAGTTCAGAAATCGTTATAATAAAATTGTAAACAACAGAATTAAGTACTTTAGACACAAAATAACTAGGAATATATCTAATATTAAATGTTCCCCAATAGTTTTTAACAAATTTAAAGACAAATTTGTCATAACAATTGCTGACAAGGCAGCTAACAACTTTATTATTATATATAAGAAATATTAAATGGAAGTACTGTGCAAAAAAATGGGAACCTTTATTAATAATAATCAACTCAGCATAACTGGTAACTCTGTATATAGTTATGAAAATAGAGCATCTGAAACTGATATAGTAAATATGCATATCCGGGAAGTAAAGAAATTTGGTATAAATATTAAAGAAGACCAAAATAAACTACCAATTATATTTGCAACTGCAAAACTACATAAACCACCCTATAAATACAGATTTGTTTCTGGCTCAAGAAACTGCAGCAAGATACCGCGGTACAATAAAATCAGGAACTGGTTTAAATGCATTTTGTTCAGTGGATGGAACTTTGCAAGTAATCGAAGCCTTGTAGTGTATTAAAAAATTTAATAGCATCATTACGTCTGATTTCAGTACACTTTACACCAGTTTACCGCATAATATTATTTATGATAATATGTTTAAGTTGATTAATATTCTGTATAAAAACTCAGGAGAATCATTTATAACAGTCGATATAAAAAGAGAAAAAAATTGGTTTCCTAATGACAATCAAAATAACTATTTCAATTATAATAAGGCAGAAATCAAAGAAATGATTGTATTTATGATTAAGAACACATATGCAAAATTTGCTGGTTTAGTATTCAGGCAAAATAGTGGAATACTTATGGGAACCAACTGCAGTCCTTTAATACCTGACTTGACTCTATCAATGCTGGAATATAATTTTATGACCAATCCAGAAAATTTAAATACCGCAAAAAAGTTGAAGTATGTATACCGATATATGGATAATTTAGCTGCAATAAACAACAATAATTTTATGAAAATTTGTAAAAATATATACCCAAAGGAGTTACCATTAAATGAAACTACTACTACGCCAACTCAAAGAGCATATTTGGACATCCAAATTCATATCATTGAAAAAAGAATGCAAACCAAAATTTACAGTAAGACGGATGACTTCAATTTTAGCGTTGTTAGATATAATAATTAAATTAAAAACACATCGGAATCTATTGGATTTAATGCAATTTACTCGCAACTTATAACGATTGCACGAATTAGTAGTGAAAATAGTGGATTTACAGAACGGAAAATTGAACTATATAAAACATTCAAACAAAAAAACTTTCCGGAAAATAAGTTAATTAATACATTTCTTAAATTTACTAATCAATATAAACCTGTAATAAATAAATTTTTACTCATTACTAAGCAAAAAATAAATCAATTTATACTAAAAAATTTATTGTAAAGCATATATTTAAGTTAAAAAGCAATTCTGCACTGCACCTGGATAACTCCAGTTTGTTTATAATTCTGCAATTTCTATTGCACCCGGCTATGATCGGATGATCGTCTGCTTATTCAAAAAGTTTAATTTTTGTGCTTATCAATTTTGCAGCATATTGCTTCACCTGTACTTTCCAGGATGTTTTTGTCCTTGTGTATTTGCGCCACCTATGTTTTTGTTGCTTATATACAATCTGTTAAAAAGTATGCTATTTCATTTAGTTTTTTTAAAGTATTATGCAGCTTCTGCTGCTCCTGGCTCATCCCAGAATGATTTTGTTGTTTTATTAAAAAACAAGTGTTAATATTTGTTTGCTAAAAATTATTGCAGTTTAATGCTGCGATTTCTATGGACCTACCTAGCATTATTGACTAGTCAATGCACCTAAATATTGATGAGAGTGCCTTGCTGTTTATATTCCGCCTTAATAGTTCGTCTACGATGCAATTCTTCAAAATTCAAAGCTTGATAAATAAGAGGGAAAAAATTTATATAACATAACAAAACAATAGTAAAACATAACAAGACAAGAAAATACTTTACTTTAATAACATCAATATGATTGTTTTTTTGTTTTGTTTTTTTTTTGAAATGCCTACTGCTCAGAGGTTTAAGTGCTTCGTTTTCCCATCCAAATCTATGTTGTTTTGCTTGGATTTGGGTTTTTGTTTTTTTTTTGAAATATGGATTTTTTAAGGTTTAATACTTAATGCTTTACAAAATTTCACAGCGAAATCAAAATTCAAAAGGGTAGGATATGGAAATAAAACAATTGTTTTCATTTTAAAATGATGAAAACAATGTTTTGGAAGCAAATTTTAGACACGTAACCATTTATTTGGTATTGTAGAAGTTTTAAGTTTTTGTTGGTATAAGTTTAAATCAAATTAAACTTTTAATGGCGAAAGTATTGAATTTAAGTTTAGTTTTTACCAGCTATTACAGAAGTGAAATACTTGCAGAGGGAAATATCTCCGCACATTTTCATTCAAAGCTTTCTCCTAAGCCTAAGCCTACGTTTTCCTAAGCCTAAGCGAAATTTAAAAATCATTTTAAACTTTTTGTAATAACTGCGGGGTAAAAGATTTGCTTGATTTACGTTTTAATTGGGCTTAGGAAAACATCAGCATACGTTTAAGCTGCAAAGGTGAATTTTCAGAAGTATTTCTTGGATTTCTTGTTACCTTGAGAAAAAATAAGCATTAGTGATGTACCCTAGAGCTCTAAGCCTCGAAACTCCAGAGCGGAGCAACGCTTTTAGGAGCCCCGGAGCGGAGCTCCGCTTTTAGGAAGCCCGGAACTACCCTCGTAGCTTCAGAGCTCCGCCCTATTTTTCAACTAATTTCATAAATAATTAAAGTGTGATGCCATAATTATTTTGTCAAATTTTTTTTCAAATTTTTTTGCAAACTATTTTTTTTTCCAAAACTCATTTAAATTAATAAAAATAGTCCTACAAATACAAATAAAGTAGTTTAAAATGTTCAAGCTTAAATAAGTTTCAATTTGCTAATTTAAAGGGCGGAGCTTCCGAGCTCCAGAGCTCCCTCCGCTTTAAATGGCCGGAGCTCTTGAGCATTATATTAGAGGGTAGAAACATCACTAATAAGCATTTTAAAAAATTAATTTACGAAGAAAATCAAAATTTTCGTTCAAATCCTTAGTAAAGAAAAATATTATTTACTTATTAATTACAAACAATTTTAGACAAAACCAAAAAAAAACAAAATTTTTGTTTCCAAGAATGTTTGCGCTTGTGTACTATTTTGCCAGCGTTCGCAGTTTTATAAGTAAAACGAAAAAAGCGGAAAAAATTTCGTCGCGAAAATTTTTTTCTCAAAAAAATCTTTAGCAGAGTTAAGGCAAAGGAAATACTGCTGTGGAATTTTTTTCCTAAATTGATGTTGCGGAAATATTTACCTAAAACTGGATAAAACATGCAATCTATTTTTCTTAATGATTTGAATAATTAAATTGAGTTATCTAACGATAAAACCAATAAATTTTTTTAGCAAAAACAGTTTAATATTAAAAATTAAATACCATAGTTTAACAACTATTTATAAAATTACTCATTTTCGAACAAAAATGCAATTTTTTTAAAAAGATAAGTTGACGGTTCACTGGTGACTATGGTTGAATTACATTTGGCTGACCTCATAAGTTTGTACTGGAGGCATGAGCGGACCAATTGTGCAGTTATGAAATTTTTTTTGAAAGCCGAATAAAAACGTAAAAGTTTTTTTTAATTCCCATTTTTTTCAGAAAATGTAAAAAATCAGTCAACTTTATCCTTATAAAAAATAGCATTTTTTGTTCCAAATTAAGTAATTTGATAAATATTTGTTAAATTATGGGATTTAATCTTTAATATTAAACTGATTTTTCTGGAATTTTAATGGTTTTATTGTTAAATAGTCAATACTTAATAATAATAATAATAATAATAGTGTTTAATAAGTGGTTTTATACTGCAAATCATCAAGGTCAGCTAGGTTTTATTTGACTATAACTTTTGTATCTTTTGCAAAAAGGCGGGAATTATATAAAGTTATGCGTTCTTATTCGTTTTTTTAACGACATAACCGCACAGTTTTAATTAGTCAGCTCATGTCTCTCATACAAACTTAGGAAGTCAGCCAGATTTAATTACACAATAAGTTAGTTAGTAAGTAAGTAAGTAAGTAAGATTTTATGTCAAATAAACGTATACATGGTTCACGGTACAAAAATTCATATAAAATACAACACATATATCACATCGGTATACGAAAACTGTCAAGGGCAGGTAAAGGATATACTCTAATATACCTTTCTAAAAATCGAATCGATTATTGCAGCATAAGAAAAATATAACGGTCACAAAAAAGTAGTTTATAGTAAATTTGACAGAATACTTTAAGGTTAATACAATTAAGTTTAGATTTAAATTCAAGTAAAAATTCAACACAAACCACACTACTAGGCAGGGCATTCCAAGTATTAATAATTCGCTCTGCAAAAAAAGTTTTTGCGACAATCAAGTTTATTTAAGTAACCTTTTTTTAAGTTTTAAAGGGTGTCCTCTAAAGCTATATTCACAAATTTTAAAGCAAAAGAACTCATTTGGCAAACTTCAATTAAATTATTTACGACTTTGAATGTCATAATTATGTTGAGTTTAATAGGACAAATTTTAAGAGATTAAAATAGAAAAAATTTAGACGTTCACCATAGCTACTGTAACAAGTTTTGCATTTAAAAAAGACTAAAAGTGCAAAACCTTTTGGACCCTTTCCAAACAAGTGACATCTTTAAGCAAGTAAGGGTTAAATATAAGTGTATTGCTTTCGAGTATGGGGCGAACGTAAGTTTTGTACGCTCTTAGCAGAAGAAACGGGTTTACGAATTTAAAAGATTTTAAAATAAGGCAAAAAAGCTCGAGAATAGGTTTTTGATACAATTTTTGAGCAGTGCAAAGAAAATTTAAGGTCATTAGTTAAAAGCACATCTAAGTCACGAATTTCAGTGATCGAATTTATATTATGGTCACATAAAGAATATTCAACAAAATGGGTATTTTTGTTTCCAACTGAAAAGGCAAAACATTTTTCATAGGCAATGTGTAATTGGCACTTTTTGGTTCATATACAAAAGTTTGATAAAGTCTTTTTTACATCATCACAATTTTCGTTAACTTGTGCGCTATAAAACTTACTGTCGTCAGCAAACAATTTTATGCCGCACGATGCTTCAAGGCATGAAACAATATCATTTATATAGAGCAAAAACAAAATAGGGCCTAGTACGAAGCCTTGAAGAACTGCAGACAGCACAGGATCGGAGGCAGACAATTCACCACCCATTAACACTATTTGGGAGCGGTCAAACAAAAATTCTTTAATCCAGTTTAATAATGTATAGTCTATTCCATATGATTCAAGCTTTTTTAAAAGTTTTGAATGGCAGACTGAATCGAATGCCTTTGAAAAATCAATGTAAACTGAGTCCACGCGTAGGCTATTATTTACGTGTTTTGTCCATTCATTTAACATAGTCAACAATTGCGTACAGGTGGACCGCTTACATAAAAAGCCAAATTGATCAGCCGAGATTAAATTATTTTTGCAAAGAAATAAAAGTAATTCATCGGCGAAAATTCGTTCAGCTAATTTACAAATAAAACCACAAAGAAATGTGTCGGTAATTATCACGCATCAATTTTAGTCCTTTTTTATGTATGGGGGGAACTATAGCTTTTTTCCAGATTTTAGGTAAAATACCTGTTTCCATGGTCATAGTAAAGAGCATTGAAAAAGATAGAGAACCTTTTGAATCTATGCATATTACAAAATTGTTTCAAATCTAGTAGCTTTTAGCTAACAGCCATCGGTAACTCAACCCTCTGACCCCAGACCACCAACTGCGTGGCATAGGTACATAACTGCAGACCATATTTAAATTAAGAAAACAATGAAAAGAATCCATTCTAAATAACGGTAATTCCCAATTTAGTAATTTTTCATTACGATTGGACCTTAAATTTTAACGTCATTAATACTTTTTTTGCTGTTATTAAAAACACTTCAGTTTAGTAAATGTTCACACTGCCTAGTTTTAGTGCTAATAAAGTTAAAATTATCAATATTTCTTGAATGTTTTTTTGTTATCACACGACACCTCATACAAAACAGTGTGAATAACGATCGGAATCAATAATTTTATATTTTTTTTAATAAGGGATTTAATTTAAATGTTTTCTGACCGGTTTATATTTTATATTTTTGCTATTTTTTGTAGTACTTATGTTTTAGTTTCAATAAAAATTTAAACGTATTTTTTGTAAAAAAAGCCAAAGTATTTAATTGGTATGAAATTGTAGAAAGTATTTTAATGGTATTCGATTAGATTTGATTTTTATCACAGTTATTTTATTAGTATTTTATTTAATAAAAAAATTAGTATTTTTTAACCCCTAGTCGATAGTGACCAGCACTGTGTGGTCACTAATTTTGTTGGGACAGTATTTTGTTTGCAAAAATTGATCTTTGAATACTATACCTGCCTGTCGTTTGTTTGTTGAAAAAATAGTAGCCTAGCTTTTAGTAGTAGCCTACCTCTAATAGTAGCTTACCCTTTTACACCTATTAAAAAATAGTAGCCTTGGCTATTATTAGAAGAAATACGGTATATTCCTTTACTGTCCTATTTGTCTCCACTTTTCCTTTATTCCTGCCTCCACCTGCTTTAAACTTACTGGAGACAGAAACAAAAGCAACACAAAAATAATGATAATAATTGAATAAAATTTATTATTATTACCATTAAATAATTTAGCCTGTCCAAATCTTGTCGCACCAAATAATGGCTCCATGTTAATCACTGGCCAAACGAACAGTCAGAGTTGTTTGGGTACATCTGCTATTGTTAATTGTAATACTGGATATACATATCAAGGCGCATCAAATACATTCAATTGCTTATCCAACGGCACATGGGACAACACTATGTCAACCTGCGATCCAGATTGTATGTTTTTTTATTACTTTTTGGCTTAATGTATTTCATTTATCTTATTACTTTACTTTACTTTTACTTTACTTTTAGTCTTTTGTTTCTTGGTGCATACAAAATCAGTGCAATGTGACTATTGCTTATGTATGTCCCAGTCGTAGACGAAATAAAAATACAATACAATACAATGCTTCTAAAGTCCTAACAAACATATAAATATTATATAGCAATATGAATGAATGAAGTACACACATATA
>JASAMX010015835.1:0-23654 GCA_030248175.1 Microlaimidae sp. YZB2_3
ATTGCCTTGTCGCTGCCAAAAATCAAAAGTACCCTAAAATCAGACGCCATTTTTTGACCACAATGACGCCGAATTATCGGTGATTTTTTGCATTTTTTTAGCCGATTTCAACGCACTTTTAAGCCATCTCATTTTATTTTTGCGTTTTTGCTTTTTGTCCCTTTTTTCCTTTTTTTCCTTTTCTTTTTTCTTTTTTTTTCTCTTTTTTTCTTCCTCCCTGCTCCCCCGTCTCACCCCCCGTTTCAAAAAAGTTGCCACCTCATTTTGGAATGGCCCCCCCCGTTTTAACCCCGGGGGGCACGTGCACAGGTCTGCATAGGCGATTTCCGGATTTTGGGGTATAAACGGGACGCCCGAAATTAGGGGAGGGGGGTGTCCCGAAAAGTTTTTGGGGTATACCTTAAAAATACCCTATAGTGTTTTTTTTTACACTTGGACCCTCAAATGTTAGGGAGGGGGGTGTCGTAATCGGGATTTTGGACGCCCGACCGCACCCCCTGCTCACCTATGGCGTCTAACTAACTAATTCGGCGAGCCTTTACGGCCACCGGATGCCTTAATTTTTGCCTCCCACAGAGTTACGAACTTATTAATGTATAGCTAGAGATCATCATGCTCTCGTCACGCGCTAGCCTCCCGGATTTCGGGGGGGGGGGGGACCCCCGAATTCCGGAGGGGGGAGTATATCCAAAATTTTTTGAGATATGACTTTGCGTTTTACCGTACTAGGCCAAATTTTTAGGTAAGGAGTGTTCAAGTACTCCCAAACTAGGTTTTGATACTTTTTTTGTAGAGGTCCAACCCGCCTCCCACGTTCAGCTTTAACTCCCTTCCCCCTTTTCCCGCGCCCTGTCCACCTATGTCATCTATCTAGCCACACACAGCTCATTTTATAATAGTACAAATAACACCTGCAATCTGAAATTAATGCCTGCCGAATTTAAGTCTACAGTGCTGCGTACACAATTTCCCTTCGGCTGCGTGCTGTTTGTGTGTTCATGATTTTTTATTATTTTCACTTCGGCTTCAACGTGCGAAGAATTTATTTAAGGAATGGATGACTGAAAGTGTGAACGGCCGTTCGAGCTGTCTGATACAACGAGAAAAATAAAACGGGACCACAGTCGGTTCACTTTTCCCAAGCAGCTATGCATTTGCTCGGTGAGTGTTTGAACTACAAAAAATTTTTATGTTGGCTCTTGCTCGGACAGAAATATGATGGAGCAGAGAATTTCCGCCCCAAAAATCGGATTACCGTACCCGACACTCCCTTTCCCTGAGAATTTGTGGGTATCCCCGGACACCCCCCCCTAAAATTTGGGGGTTCCAGTACTTAAAATGGGGTATTTGAGGTATACTTAAAAAAGTTTTTTGGGACATCCCCCCTCCCAAATCTCAATACGGTCGTATATACCGTACCCCCTCCCCCGTCGGGCGGAAAAGCTCGTACACCTATAGATAATCAGGCGCGCAGATAGGATTTCGCCGAGAGCGGTCAAATTGCCTACTGGGCGCTTAGCACGAAGAACCGTAACCGCGCCGAGTAGCGGCGCAAACCCACGCCGAAGCGGTAGGCCGGGGGTCTGGGGGTCCCCACTGCAGGCCGAAAATTTTTTAAATATGCACTTAAGCCTAAAAATCGGTCAGCGATTCTCAAAGTGATAATTTTTACTTTCGTTAACTTAGACCTAAATTTACGCAAATGTTTATTACATAAAGCAAGCCACGCGGAGCATCGCCACACGAATATATATATCAGTAGCGTATATAGGGGGGGGGGCGACCCCCCCCCCTTCGGCCGTTTCCACTTAGGGGGGGCGGACCGCCCGGCCTGGTGGCGAAAGCAGCCATCTTCTCGTAGAAAGTCCCCCTTTATTTTTTTCTTATTTTCAGGTAATAAAAATGTAGTGCATCTTAAATGCATTAAATTACACAATGTAAAAATTTTTCCCGTGCGAAACTTTTTTTTTCTTTTTATTCGTTCAACCGCACTTTTTGTGATAGTTTATAAGGATTCGCGCAATGGGCACTTTTCAAATCAATTTAGTCATTTATATATAAATTAGGTTGTTTTCTTAAATAATAGAACTAAACAAAAAAACCTTATTTTGATAAGTAAAAGTTTTAACATCATACTAATTAAAGCTGTAACAAATATCTGTTCTAGGAATTAGGTTATAAAAACAAAAGTAAATCTATGCTTATATGAATTTGCTGAAAATACAATTTAAGATTTTTTAGTGTTATCATTTAAAAATTTTTGCCTGCGGCGGCTGGGGCCCCAGAGCCCCCGCCGCACGCTTTGCGTCGGCTTGGTAATGTATGCGCAAAAGAATGATAAGTCTTTAGGTTAAGTCTATGTAAAACTATTGCCATATGATTCGCTGGACACAATTTTGAAGCAGTTTTTGGCGCATATTTCAAAAAATTTTCAGATGATAACTTTCTCGTTCGGCTTGATGCCGCTATTTATGTAATAAACATTTTCTCGGCGGAGAATTAGTTGTAAAACAAATTAAAAACTGTAACTATAAGGAATGCGGAGACAATTTTTTTCTAAACAAGGTTTAAGTGTATATTTAAAAAAAAATTTGCCTCCGGCGGCCGGGGGGCAGATCCCGAACCCCGGCTGACGCTTGGCCTTCGAAGCCCCGCCACACCGCCCAAGCGCTTCGCGCCCTCCGCGACACGAGACCACCCCCTCGGCAAACCCCACGATACGCGCCTGATATATTTATTTATATATATATATATATATATATATATATATATATATATATATATATATATATATATATATATATTAGTAGCGTATATACGGGGCGACCGCCCTTCCTTTTTGGCCGTTTCTACACGCTGAGGGGGGGGGGGGCGGCCTCCGCCCCTGGCCCGGCCCGGCAGCCGATTTAGGGTCCCCCTTCTTTTTTTTATTTTCAGGTTATAAAATGTACTGCACTCAAACTATAAAATTACAATGTAAAATTTTCCCGCTTCGCGGGCTTTTTTCTTTTATTTGTTCAACGCTGTGGGGCCGTTCGGGGGTATAAGTGGCGGGGGTCAAATTTTAGATGTCTGTCTGGCAAGACCCAGATTTTGAAGAGGGAATTTCCCGCGCTGCTTAAAATGGGCTTAAAACGCATAAAAAACGGTAAAACAAAGCTATAAATGATTAACTGTAAAATTAAAGAAAAACCTTTCTTGAAAATTATAAATTTTATTTTTTAATTCTTTTAATTATAATGTGTTTATATATTTTAATAATTAGATTAGAAATCATAGTTTTTAATCCAGAATCTTATATTTAATTAAAGATTATATACATATATGGGAGTAGCCAAGGGCAGTGGTGGAGCCAAAAATTCATTTCGGGGGGGGGGGGTCTAGGGGAAAAAAGCGTCAAGAAGAGGCCGCGCGCCGCCCTGCGCGGCGTAGCGCCAGCCGACCCGAGTTCGCTGGGCGCTGTCCCAGCCGTAATCTCTTAGTCCGGTGAAGCCGGTTTTTTCGGTAGGGGAACCTTTTTTTGAATTTCGGGAGAGAAATTTTTTTTTCTTAAAGGATTAATACAGAAACTTTCCAAACGCATATCAAGACGAAAAAAACGACCTTTTCCCCGCTTCGGCGGGTAGTTTAAATGTGGCCGTCTTTCAGACCCCTCTCAGGGTTAGATGCCCCCCCGCCCCCCCGAAATGAAATCTGGGCACGCCACTATATATATATATATAGTGGCGTGCCCAGGGATTCATTTCGGGGGGCGGCGGTCTGGGGGGGGGGCATACTAACCCTGAGGGGGGTCTGAGGGGCGGCAGCGGCAGCATTTAAACTACCCGCGAAGCGGGGAAAAGTTGGTTTTTTGACTATTAATATGCGTTTGGAAGGCATCAGGAAAGTTTCTGTATTAATATTTAAGAAAAAAAAATTTCTCTCCCAAAATTCAAAAAACGTAAGGGTTTCCCCCCTTACAAAAAAACCGGCTTCGCCGGATTTCGGGGGGTTACGGCTGGGGGGACACGCCCCAGACCCCCCGGTCGACGCTTCGCGTCGGCTGGCGCCGCTACGCGGCGCAGGCGGCGGCGCTTCGCGCCGCTTCTTTGACACTTTTTCTCCCCTCAGACCCCCCCCCCCGAAATGAAATTTTGGCTACGCCACTGCCCTTGGCTACTCCCATATATGTATATAATCTTTAATTAAATATAAGATTCTGGATTAAAAAACTATGATTTCTAATCTAATTATAAGAATATATAAAAACATTATAATTAAAAGAATTAAAAAATAAAATTTATAAGTTTCAAGAAGGTTTTATTTTAATTTTACACAGTTTTAAATCATTTATAAGCTTGTTTTACGTTTTTTATGCGTTTTAAGCCCATTTTAAGACAGCGCGGAAATAATGGGTACACCCCTCTTCAAAATCTGGGTCTTGCCAGACAGACATCCCCTAAAATTTGACCCCCGCCACTTATACCCCCCAAAATCCGAGAGGCTGCCCACCTATGTTTGTAACTTATAAGCATTGAACAAATAAAAAGAAAAAGTTTCACCTTCCCGCGAAGCGGGGAAAAATTTTACATTGTGTAATTTTATGCATTTAAGATGCAGTACATTTTATAACCTGAAAATAAAAAAAAGTAAAGGGGGACCCTTAAAAAAATGGCTGCCAGCCAGCCAGGGGGGAGGGGCGGACCGCCCCCCCCCCTAAGTATAGAAACGGCCAAAAGGGGAGGGGGGCGGTCGCCCCCTATATACGCTACTAATATATAGATATATATATATATATATATATATATATATATATATATATATAGATATATATATATATAAATAAATATATCAGGCGCGTATATAGGATTTTGCCGAGGGGGGAGGTGGTCTATGTCGCGGAGGGTGTTACGGCGCGAAGCGCCATAACTGGGCCGTGTAGCGGCGCAAAGCCGACGCCAAGCGTCGGGCCGGGGGTCTGGGGATGTCCCCCCAGCCGCCGGAGGCAAATTTTTTTTAAATATACACTTAAACCTTGTTTAGAAATTGTCTCCAGCAATTCTTATAGTTACAGTTTTTAATTTTGTTTTTACAACCTAATTCTACACAAAATGTTTATTACATAAATAGCGGCATCAAGCCGACGCGGAGCGTCGACCAGGGGGTTTCTGAAAATTTTTTTGAAATATGCGCCAAAAACTGCTTCAAAATTGTGTCCAGCGAATCATATGGCAATAGTTTTACATGAGTTACAATAACCTAAAGCTTTATCAATTTCTTTGTTACTGTGGTAGGAGTACCAAGCCGACGCAAAGCGTCGGCCGGGGGGTCTGGGGGCGTCCCCCCAGCCGCCGCAGGCAAAATTTTTTTAAAATAAGCACTAAAAACTGCTTAAAAATTGTCTTCAGGCAATCATATAAGCATAGATTTACTTTTGTTTTTATAACCTAATTCCTAAACAATTTGTTTGTTACAGCTTTAAATTAGTATGATGTTAAAACTTTGTACTATATCCAAATAAGGTTTTTTCTTAGTTCTATTATTATTAAGAAACAACCTGATTTATATATAAATGACTAAATTATTTAAAAATATGCGCGACTGCAAAGGGTTTATAACTTATTAGCAAAAAGTGCTGTTGAACGAATAAAAAGAAAAAAGTTTCACCTTCCCGCGAAGCGGGAAAAATTTTTACATTGTGTAATTTAATGCATTTAAGATGCACTACATTTTTATAACCTGAAAATAAAAAAAGTAAAGGGGGGACCCTTACAAAGATGGCTGTCTTCGCCAGCCAGGGGGGGCGGACCGCCCCCCCTAAGTATGGAAACGGCCAAAAGGGGGGGGGGGCGGTCGCCCCCCCTATATACGCTACTGATATATATATTCATATATCCAGCCGATGCTCCGCGTCGGCTTAGTGCTGCTTTTTATGTAATAAACATTTTGCGTAAGAATTAGGTCTAGGTAATATAACGAAAGTAAAACTATAACTATAAGAATCGCTGACGACAATTTTTAAGCAGTTTTAAGTGCATATTTAAAAAATTTTCGCCTCTGGCGGCTGGGGAGACACCCCCAGACCCCCCGGCCTACGCTTCGCGTCGGTTTTGCGCCGCTACTCGGCGCAGTTACGGTTCTTCGTGCCGTAACTGCGCCCATAGCGAGACATTGGCAGACCGCCGCCCCTCTCGGCGAAATCCTATATACGCGCCTGATTCATATCTATAGGTGTACAGCTTTTCGCCGAATTTTGGGGGAGGGGGTACGGTATATCTGACCGTGTAAATTTGGGAGGGGGGGATGTCCCAAAAAAATTTTTTTAAGTATACCTCAAATACCCCATTTTCAGTACTGGAACCCCCCAAATTTTAGGGGGGTGGTGTCCGGGATACCCACAAATTCTAGGGGAAGGGAGTGTCGGGTCTGCAGTAATCCAATTTTTTTGGGGTGTATAAATAAACCCTCTGCTCATCATATTTATATCCAAGCAACCAACATAAAAATTTTTTGTAGTTCAACGCTCACCGATCAATGCATAGCTGCTTGGGAAAAGTGAACCGACTGTGGACTTTTTCCGCCTGTTTATTTTTCTCGTTGTACCTGGATCTGGACAGTTCGAACAGCAGAACTGGCGGAAGCTTCGTCATCCATTCCTTAAATAAATTCTTATTACCGCACGTTGAAACCGAAGTGAAAATAATAAAAAAAATCATGAACGCACACGAACAGCACGCAGCACGCAAAGGGAAATTGTGTACGCAGCACTGTAGACTTAAATTCGGCCAGCGTTAATTTTGGCTATCGGCTGTTATTTGTACTATTGTAAAATAAGCTGTGTGTGGCTAGATAGATGACATAGGTGGACAGGGCGCAGGAAAGGGGGGGAGTTAAAGCTGAACGTGGGAGGCAGTTAAACCCTCTACAAAAAAAGTATCGAAACCGACACCATCCTAACATTTGGGAGTACTTTGAACACTCCTTCCCCTAAAATTTGTGGGCCCTAGTACTAAAACGCTAAAATTGGCTATACTCCAAAAAAAATTTTGGATACACTCCCCCTCCCAAATTTCGGGGGTCGGGTTTACCCCCCCCCGAAATCCGGGAGGCTGCACGCCCATGACGACATGATGATCTTTCTAGCTATACGTAATTCAGTTCATAACTCTGTGGGAGGCAAAAATTAAGGCGTCGGTGGCCGAAATTAAGGCTGGCCGAATTTAAATTAGTTAGTTCTAAACACCATAGGTGAGCAGGGGGGGGGGGTTTGGTCGGTTTCCCCCTCCAACCTAAAATCCCGATTACTGCCGACACCCCCTCCCTAAAATTTGAGGGTCCAAGTGTTAAAAACACTAAAAATAGGGTATTTAAGGTATACCCCAAAAATTTTTGGGACACCCCCTCCCTAATTTCGGGCGTCCGGTATACCCCAAAATCCGGGAGGCTGCTCACCTATGCAGACCTGTGCACTGCCCCCCGGGGTTAAAACGGGGGGGGCAATTCCAAAATGGGGGGGGCAACTTTTTTGAAACGGGGGGGCAATAAAACGGGGGGGGCAAGCAGGGAGGAAAGAAAAAAAAAAGAGAAAAAAAGGAGAAAAAAGAAAGGAAAAGGGAAAAAAGGGACAAAAAGCGAAAATAAGGTAAAAATAGGTCTAAAATGGCTTAAAATACATTGAAATCGGCTAAAAAATGCAAAAAATTCGCGATGATGGCGTCATCATAGGTCAAAAATGGCGTCATAATTTTAGGGTACTTTTTCATTTTTTGGCAGGGGGGCAATAAAACGGGGGGGGCAAATCCTCCAATAAAACGGGGGGCATTTCCAGACCGTGCACAGATCTGCCTATGCTACACACATTTATCATTACCTCGTGTGTGACGGCGCCTGAGGTAGAAGGTGTTTGAGTGTGCGGTTCGCACAAATGGGCTTCCAAGGAGTCGTGAATAGTGGCGAAATTGGCCACATCCAGCGGCAGTTGCGAGAAGAACACCGGCTCGGTACCGTTTTCCACTAAATATAAAAAATAATAGGTAGGTAGGTATTGAATAAGCTTTAGGAATGTTGTTGTCTGGAGCACCGGAGCGGAGCTCCGCTTTCGTGTTTTGGTTCTAATTAATCTAATTATATGAATAATTAGAGAATAATGTCATAATACAGACCTGTGCACGGTCTGAAAATGCCCCCCCCCCGTTTTATTGGAGGATTTGCCCCCCCCGTTTTACTGCCCCCCCCCCGCCAACAAAATGAAAGACTACCCTAAAAATATGACGCCATTTTTGACCTATGATGACGCCATCATCGCGAATTTTTTGCAGTTTTTAGCCTATTTCAATGTATTTCAAGCCATTTTAGACCTATTTTTACCTTATTTCCGCTTTTTTTGTCCCTTTTTTCCCTTTTCCCTTCTTTTTTTCTCTTTTTCTTCTTTTTTTCTTTTTATACTTTTTCTTTACCCCCTGCTTGCCACCCCCCGTTTTAAAAAAGTTGCCCCCCCGTTTTGGAATTGCCCCCCCCCCCCGTTTTAACCCCGGGGGGCAGTGCACAGGTCTGATAATATTATTATTTTGTCAAATAAATTTTGAGGCGGGGGTTCAAAAATTTTAGAAAATGTCATAAAAAGCTTAAAAAAAGACAATATTGCAGAAATCTCCCCAAGGTTTAGCCCTGCAGCTATAACCATTTTTCAGCAATTAAATAGACACTATCTTGTCGTACTTGTTAACAAACGATTTTCGTAAAAATTTTTAAAATTTAATTTCTTAGTTTGTTTGTATTGCTTTCTTGGCAGAAAAAGCAGATTTAATTTAAAATTTAATCCTTGGTAGTACCCGAAAACATGGGCTGCCATCAACAAAATACAATTTGAGATCAGAAAGGTATGGGAAATCCACACATTTTTTTATATTTTAAGGAAGGATAAACCGAAAAATTTAAAAAAAACTGCTATAGCATAAAGGGTAGCCAAGAATTTAATTAGCTTAACACCGGATATTCGCATATTAGGTTTAAAAAAAACATAAAATTGCAAAGTCAACCAATCGTGACAATTCGGGACCTGCTTTTATCATTTTAAAATGGAGAATAGATCCGAATGAATGAATTAAATTCAGTGTCAAAGTCGAAAACTAAAATTTATATTACTCGTCATTAACATGACAGAATGAGCCACAATTCGTATAAAATCAACGTAACTCTGACTCATTTTCTTTAGATTACTTGTGGTTTAAGATATAAAAAGAGTCACAGTTACGAGCATTTCATGACGCTTCTGACTCATTGTGTCAGAGTAACGACGTAATACCTTCGTAACTTAGTTTTGATTTTTCCTATGAACTACAGAATGTGTTAAATTACAGTGTTATGCGTATTTTATAGCGAGTGACTGTCAGTGGCTCATTTTGCTAAGTAGTGACAACGTACCCGTGTCCCCGCTCTGCTCCGCTCTGTGGGCACCGTAGAACAGGGACTTGATCGGATTTTCAACCGAAGCCACAACCGGAAGCTCTGGTTGCCTCTCTTCCGCCGCTTTTTCCACTCCTTCTTCCTCCTAGAAGCAATAATAGTTATAAAGTCAAAATTGAAGCCTATTATTATCCTCCACTACTTTTCAAGGTCCTCCTTCTCTTCCTAACTGTTTTTATTTACCACAGCGCACTTTGGATTCTGTGACAGAGCTCAAGACATACATGGGCTCAATGTGCCATTGAGCCACCAGGACTGTGCTGACCTTCGGGCAGCACCTAACGGGCCTACGGGTTCCACTACCACCTAAACTTGGTTGCTGGATCTTTTCTTTTATAGAAATGTGTCCAGCGTGGCATGGCTAGAGTGTTTGTTGTTGTACGTCGGCCACACATGGCAGTTTTCCATCTAGCAAACCAGTGGACAAATACAGCTCTATTGTGTGTGGAGTTTGTACCACTGGCCTTGCAGGAACACCTATACTGACCATGTACGACGTTAAATAGTAAGATCAATATTAGGCGCGACTTAAAAAATCCTTTAGACAAAGCACTAGGAATGGGTAAACACTGCATGTAGTGAACACTCTAGCGGTAAAGGTTGCCAACATCGTTATTAATGTTGGACGAAGAGTCTTAACCATAGGGGTGAAACATTTTCGCCCCTTCTGGCTTGTCTTAGCGCCTGCCCAATGCATAATCTGCATAGGGAAGATAAGTTTCAGGTTATTCAACAACAACAACATGGGCTTTGAAGGGGAAGGAGTTAACCATATACGCGCACGGGGGGGGGGAGGGTTGGAAGGAGGGGTTACTCAGAAGTAGGAGGGGGGAAAGAATAACCCAATAACCTCTCCCCTAATTATGGAAAAATGAAGAAAAAATGTATTGAAATGAATTCAGCTGCATTCAAACTAAAGTTTTGAGGTCAAAATGAGTGTTTTAGGCAATAAAAGACTCAAATATGCAACAAAAAGGGCCTTTTGACCTAAAATCAGCATTTTTACCTATTTTTTCTTCAAAATCGAAAAACAATATGGGTTACATATGCATTACATAAATAAAGAATATGATATGCATAACAAAAAAAAGAATACGGGTTTCTTAGATTTTAACGCCCATCCCCTCCGCCTTAATCCGGGTTTAACCCCCATCCCTACTCCGGACCAACATGCCCATGTATGGGGTTAACCAACCACCCTACACATCTTACCTTATCACCCTCCCCCTACACAAAAGTGGCAAGGGGCGGGAGAAACGGTTATCGCCCCTCAATTTTGGAAAATTAAAGGAAAAAAAAAATCTAAATGACTTCTAACTACTTGTCACGGACTTGACTTGTCTAGACTTGATTTTTGAAGTCAAAATGAGTGTTTTGTTTAGCAATAAAAATGTAAAAAAATGCTATAAAAAAGTCTTTTTGACCTAAAATTAGCCTTTTTAAATAGTTTTATATTAAAATCGAAAAACGATATTTTTACCCCCAGAAATATGAGGCCGAATAAATCGAGTTTTTGAAAGTAAGAATGCGAAACAATTTTAATACTTTTTAGCTTTTTTACCCAAAAATGAGCGATACAGAACTTGAACGAACCGGTAATCTCCAGCCTCAGCACCATTGACTGACGTGCTGTCGAATTTTGTAAGGGTTTGGGCTCCCTCCCAACTTGGTATTGTTAAATTAAGTTTTATATTGAACCCTAAGGTTTGCTTATGGTTCTGTTAAGAAGTAGAATTGATATGCAGGCAATGGGTGTATTTGTGTTTTAGGGTCTTGTTATGTAATTTTTGCAATAAACTATCAAAATGCAAGAATTACATTATCGCTCGACCGACATCGACAGTGTTACCTTAGAACTTGTATAAGGCGTCTTATTTCTGAAACATTAACACAACCGGAGTTGTGACAATAATGGACAAACTGCACTCAAGAAAAAAAAACGATAAAGGTAAAATTTGTTTCTCGGATTTTAGCCCCCTCCTCCGCCCCCCCCCCCTAAATCAGGATTTAATTCCCCTACCTCTCACTCACTTCGGACAAACTTGCCCATGAATGATTCAAGAAGCACCTCTTTGGTGTTTAAGGATGTAATGCGATATAAAAAGCAAAGCACCTAATTGTTTTTATAGGATAGTAAACTAATAATATTGAATAAAAATATTGTAAAAATAGGAACTTTCACGAAAAAAATGCCACCCCATCCTTGAAATTAAACTTCTTCTTGCATTTATAATTTGCATCTACCTTACTTGAGTATCAGAAGCCATGGACTCCTCCGACTTGGTGACCATGGTGTCTCCGTCCACTGGACAGTCCCCGCCACCGGCCAGTGCTTCCATTTCTTTGGCGATGTTGGACTCTTCGAAGGCGAATTCCAAATAGTCCAAGGCCAGATGAGTGAATTCGCTCACGTCCTGAAAGAGAAATTGTTTAACGATTTAAATTGAGAGTCTCCAAAAAATATGGAAATTTACTAAAAAAATACAAAAAATGGCCATAGCATAGAAAATCTGTCGAAAGCAAATAGCTGGTGATCTGAAAACATTTCCTTATATTATAATGATAATACTAAATTGAAATTAACTTAATACATAATTAACTGCTGCTATAATTTTATCTACCTGCTGACTTTCGCTGAGGCCTCCGGAAGTGGCAAATTTCATGGAGTTTTGACTTTTTAGCAGTTTGATAATATCGTCAGGGTCGACGTATTTTCTGGCTGTCCCTAACATAAGACCGAACAGTTTCCGAAACTCCCGGACAAACGCAAACTCTTTGCGATCACTCTGTATAAAAATAAATAAAAATACAATCGTGAATAAAATTGATTTTTTGTAATCTATAGAATAATAAAATGCCGTACGTTACGAACTAGAGATGCAACGGTGCTAGGCATCCTTAAAGTCATCCTTAAAAACTACAATTAATCGTTAAATGGGTTTTTTGCTTTGAATTTTTGTTTTTTCGGACCCCCCCCTGAACCTCCTTTGGATTCAAAATATTTTTACCCTGGGTGGACCCCCTAGAAAGCCAAGGGGGGTCGGGTTGGAGTCGGTTTGGAGCCCCCTAGGATCCCCCATATTGTATCTTATTCATTTGATTGATTCTTCCTAACCCAATAGAATTTAAAAACCCGAAAAAATTCATTAAAATTTTATTTTTTTAAATAATGCTCTAGCGCATCTCTAGTACAAACATAAATTTTTTTAACCTTTCTAAATAAAAAAGCAAAAATAAATTTTAGTTAAACATCGCACCACGCACCTATCACTTTGACGAAACGTATCATAACACATTTTTTAATTACACACTTACTTCCAAAGGAATATTTAGTTGAAAAAGCTTTTTTCGAAAAGAATCCAAGTGAAACAACGCCTAAATTAAAATTAATATTAATGATTGAAACTAAAATAATATTTTCATAAAACTCAAGACCAAGAGTGGATGCGTGAAGGGTTTTTTTCTCAAAATACATCTCAAAACAGCAACCTTATATTAAACTCCTAAAACAACAACCTTAATTAAACTATGGCTTCTATAACTCCCGCGAGAGAGAAAGGAGGGGAGAGCAATGAACAGTCCTTTAATTAAATCAGTTACTTAATAACAATTGAACTAAGCTTTCTGAAAAAAATTCGCAACATATGCGGCTTAAAATTTTTTTCCTAATATGCTCTCTATTTTCACCTTAATTAATTTTATAACCTGTTAATAATAAATATAGTGATGATTAATAATAACATAATGCTTAATAGTAAACTAAAATTTAGTAACCATTGTAATGCATAGCCGCTAAGGCGTACTCTAGAGCTAGTTTAATTTTAAAAATGTTTTAAAACCAAAAATCCGTTCTTGTTACTTAGAGCTTTTAAAATATATGTACGCCCCTTATTAAAATTTGATTCACCAGTGTGGAATCCTTATCTAGTTAAGGATATAATTTGTATTGAACGTGTTCAGAAATTTTTTACTTAGAATGATCTTTTATAAATGTTGTGTTTCGTGTACTAATTATAAAAAAGGTTAGAATTTTTGTATTTAGATTCACTTTGAGATCAGAAGACTTAAACTTGATTTGTACTTAGTATATAAAATTTTAAAATATGGGCTTGTTGATCTAGAAAACTTTTTCCACTTTCAAAATCAAAATTAATGTTTTAGAGGTAATAGTCTTAAACTTAAGCGAGCTACAATTCCTACAAATGATTGTCGAAAATGTTTTTTTAGTGGAATTTCTTGCCCAATAAAATTGTTTGCAGCACCTCTTTTTATTCTTTTAAAAAAGAACTAAACATAGTTGATCTGGGCCGTTTTTGCATTGTTTTTAATCGATCTAAATTGCATATAATTATTTTTTTTTAAATTTGAATTTCTGTGTAAATTTTTCCCACTGGTACTTGTGTCCAAAATGTTTCTGCTTATGTTTTACTTAATGTAAATTAAAATTTTATTTGATTCCTTAAAAATAATTCTAATTCTTATTGTAATTTGTTTGCTTTTATTACTGTATTTGAAGTTTATGGGGCGGTAATTTAAACGGTAATTTAAGCGTATACCTTTAGCTGTCCAACCCATCTATTTTGTAATTAATTGTACTTGTATCATGTATAACTTTAAAATGGCAATTTTTTATATATTCAAAATAGTTGTGGTAGTAAAATAAATAAATAAATAGCTTTTTAAATCAAATTAATTGAATTTAACATATTCTATTAATAATTACTCAATTACATGCCTCAGCGCTTACCTGAGCCACCACACTGAACCAACAGGTTTGATTGACATTTTTCAGGCCTACTGGCCAGGACCCAACACGCTCCCTATCATGTGGATTAACGGGGTCTTGAAATCCGGGAACGATTGGCCTTTCCACTATACTCCGTTCTATTGCACTATAAAAACTCGTTAATTTTTGAATTTGATAACGTACTTTTTAACTAAAATCAAGGGAGCACAAAATACAGGGAACTATAAATCCGGGGAGGCCTGAGAATTTAGAATCTGGGAACTTTAGAAACCGGGAATAAGGCAAAAATTAAAAGTTTGACCGTCATTCTTCTTTTCTATTAACCCTTCGTGCACTCACATGGTCCTGGAACCCAGGAACATCTATTCGACTTCCCACCATGCTCCGTTCTATTGCGCTAAAAAACTCGTTAACTTTTGAATTTGATAACGTACTTTTTAACTAAAATCAAGGGAGCACAAAATACAGGGAACTATAAATCCGGGGAGGCCTAAGAATTTAGAATCTGGGAACTTTAGAAACCGGGAATAAGGCAGAAATTAAAAGTTTGACCGTCATTCTTCTTTTCTATTAACCCTTCGTGCACTCACATGGTCCTGGAACCCAGGAACATCTATTCGACTTCCCACCATGCTCCGTTCTATTGCGCTAAAAAACTCGTTAACTTTTGAATTTGATAACGTACTTTTTAACTAAAATCAAGGGAGCACAAAATACAGGGAACTATAAATCCGGGGAGGCCTGAGAATTTAGAATCTGGGAACTTTAGAAACCGGGAATAAGGCAGAAATTAAAAGTTTGACCGTCATTCTTCTTTTCTATTAACCCTTCGTGCACTCACATGGTCCTGGAACCCAGGAACATCTATTCGACTTCCCACCATGCTCCGTTCTATTGCGCTAAAAAACTCGTTAACTTTTGAATTTGATAACGTACTTTTTAACTAAAATCAAGGGAGCACAAAATACAGGGAGCTATAAATCCGGGGAGGCCTGAGAATTTAGAATCTGGGAACTTTAGAAACCGGGAATAAGGCAGAAATTAAAAGTTTGACCGTCATTCTTCTCTTCTATTAACCCTTCGTGCACTCACATGGTCCTGGAACCCAGGAACATCTATTCGACTTCCCACCATGCTCCGTTCTATTGCGCTAAAAAACTCGTTAACTTTTAAATTTGATAACGTACTTTTTAACTAAAATCAAGGGAGCACAAAATCCAGGGAACTTTAATGGGAGGCCTGGGAATTTAGAATCTGGAAACTTTAGAAACCGGGAATAAGGCAGAAATTAAGTTTGACCGTCATTCTTCTTTTCTATTAATATTTTGTGCACTCACATGGTCCTGGAACCTGGGAACAACATATTCGACATATTATGATAACATATTCGACTTTCCAAAATGCTCGGTCGGCCCTATTGCGCTAAAATTTCCAGTGTGTTTTAGCACCTTAAATTAAAAATTTTATCCCCCAGGACCCCCTAACAATGCCAAGGGGCTCTGTTTCTTGACTCCTTTAGGGGCATAGGCGGAGAGGGGGGGAGTTGGTGGGGTTATACCACTTTAAAAAATCCCGATTATAGTCAACACGCCAAACATGGCGGGTACCCCAGACACCCCACTTCCTAAAATTTGAGACGTCCCAGTACTAAAAACGCTAATACATGGGTTTTTGAGGTATACATAAAAATTTTTTGGGGGATATCCCCCAATTTCGGGGGTCAGGTATAACCCCCCAAAATCCAGGAGGCTGCCCACTTATGGTTAGGGGGCTATTGACGCCAGCCCAAACCCTTTCTGGGGGCTGCCGCCTCCACACCGCCTCTTCAACATAAAATCCTGGGCCCGCCACTGAAAATCAGCCGACAAAATAAGTAGGTGCTTACGCGCTGATATCTTGTTCTTCTTTGGTGATAGTGATCGGCTTTGGTTCCACACTGCTTTGAAGGGCTTTCTGAAGATCTGGATTCATTGTGGATGTCAAATCTACCATCTCCGGCATGCTAAAAACCATTTTGATTATGATACACGACATTTATTTAGCCTTTCAAAAGGTGGTTTAATTATTTATTAAAGGCTTTTTAACAACTTCGTTTGTTAATGTTTCGCTGGTTGATTATGTTCCTTGTTAACAAACTCATTCAATGCAATGAGTTATTTTAATCACCACACAAAAAACAAAACCTTAAATATATAATTATAATACTTTCCATTTCTTCAGTCAATTTTTGCGTGCAAACTTCTAAATTTTCAGTCACAAACCGGATATTTAGAAAAAGAAAACTTTTAGTTTCAGACCTGTGCACAAAATGGGGGAGGCACGGGGAACATTTTTTTAAACTTCCAGAGGGGAATAAAACGACGGGGGGTAAGCAATGGAAAAAAAAGAGAAAAAAGGAAAGAAAAAAAGGGACGAAAAAAGCAAAATATAGGTCTAAAATGATTTAAAATGCATTGAAATAGGCTAAAAACGGCAAAAAACTTCGCGACAATGAAATGGCGCCATCGTTTTTTAATACTTTTTAATTTTTAGTAGAAGGGGGAAGGGGAATAAAATGAGGGGAGCCCGTAATATTCCGGGGGAAACGGGGAGCATTTCCAGATCGTGCACAGGTCTGCAAGTTTGGACCGTTGAATGAAAGCGATGTGAGTGTGAAGAGGATAATTACGACGACTTACCACTTCTCCTGCGCCGAGCTGGGCATGGGGCTCCCTTGGCTCCACGTTGTGACCGGCGTAGAGGAGGCCGCCGCGCCGCTATTGGTTCCCCATCCGGTCACGTGAGGCGGCGTGGGGGTGCTGGTTGGCGCCACCGCCCCGCTTTTAATTAAAAGATCAGACGTCTGCTTATTAACAGGCGCCCACGATCCGATCGGAAAGTTAACGGTCTCCTGAAACAAAACAACAAATTTAACACCATAAATGGAAATGTTGCAAAAAAGCAAAATAAATTTTTATACTGTATATTAACAATCCGAAAATAGACAAAACTCTTAATCTAAACGATAGTTAAAGAATATTAACGGGTGCACTGTTGCCCTAAAAGAAAAATATCTAGAAGGGCTATATTATACTCTCAAATTATTTTTATTTTTACACCTTTTCTAACGACCACTACCACTTTAAAAAAAATGCAAAGGGAACCCTATTCTACAAATATTCTTAGTTTTGACATCTTACCACCACCCTGGAATCTTTAAACGGACACCCCTTCCCTCTTAAATTATGAATTTAGGTTAATTTCTTTAAATTTTCTCAATATTTTTATTTGAATAAAAACAACAATTTCAAGCTCTCCAAACGTTTTTCTACGTATATAACTACTTTAAATTTCATCGTTTTTTGATTAACACAGAAGAAAAAAAAAGTTTAAAAAAATCGTTTGTTTTTTTTCGAAATTTCAAAAAAAAATAGTGATAATTTAAAATTTTTAGCCCTTTTCTGCATTTTTAGAGTAAAAGTTTCAGTTTTAATGGAATCTACAAAAGCTTTTACCCCAGAAAAGTTATTTTTTGCAATGAATTTGGATTTAGCCAAATTCTTACATGGAGAGAAAAAAGTTCAAAAGATTTTCACTTTTTTGTCTATAATTGCATTTTTTTAGAGCTACAAAACTGTTTTTATCAAATCTACGCATTTTTTACCCCAGAAAAGCAGTTTAGAAAAATATTTTTCACAGTTTAGTGATTTTATGAAAATTTTAAATTTTTTTACATTTAATAAAGAGCAGAAAAACATGAATTTTGAAATCTTATCTTGATACAAAAACATAATATTTTCTTTGCTGAGGCTCTTTTTTTGAACTCAGGAATTATTTTTAACAAAACCGCACAAACATTTAAGTAAATAAAAACAATGATGAAATATTTTTTAAATTTTTAAATTTTTTTTGTTTTTTTTTTTTAATTTTTTTGTCTCAATAATAAATTTACATTTTTGTAAAATACATCATAGGATAATTAATTGATTTTAAAAGCCGATTTTTAAAGTTTAAACACACTTTTAGAAGTTTTTAAGTTTTCAGTGATTTTCAAGGTGTTTTTTTGTTGGAAAAAGCACCCAAATTTGTTCACAGCGTTTTTCCAAAAAAGAACACTTTAAAAAAAAAACTGGTGCGACTAGGCAGGGACGTAGCCAGGGGGGGGTGGGGGGGGGGGCGCGGCCGCCCCCCCCCGAAACGGTCGGACAGGAGGAAAAATAAGGATAGTGGTTGGGCGGGGGGGGGGGGGGGCTGCCGCCTCCCCCGGAAATGGTCGCCAGATAGTAAAAAACATTAGATAATACGTTATTAGGCCAAAAACAGTGTATTATACAGCTTTATCTACGTTTATCCCTGCTTTTTTAACGTTTTCATAAATTAAGGGGGGCTCCGCCCCCCCCCCCAAAATTTCGGGGGGGGGGGCCCCCCCCCCCCCCCCAAATTTTTTTTGTACCCAAATCCGCCCCCCCCCCAAAATGAGACTCTGGCTACGTCCCCTGCGCTAGGCTTAAAACCATGGTTATCACGTAAAAAGGCGAGTGTTCATGGTTGAGGATGCTAATTTTCATGCATATAGATCAAAAGGTGAAAATAGGTTTAAAAAAAACAACTTTCCCCATGTAAATTTTTGGCAGTTTTAAGTATTATTTAAGAAGATAATGGGGGTGTTTTTTTGTTCACTTACCTATAATAATAAAAATAGAAAAAAATAACAAAATAATAAAACCATTTAGTTTAAAAACAAAAACGATTTTTATGTGGGTCTGCGACAAATCATATAAAGTTCACCCCCTTCCTCCAAATTCTGGGAAGAGGGAGGGAGAACTCTTTACTTAGAAGTGAAAGTCGGAAATACCATCCCCTCTAATTTGAAAAAAAATGAACAAAAATATTCTTCTAAAATGACTTCTTTCTAGTTCTAACTGTCCCCACCCAAACAAGGGCGTAGCCAGGGGGGGTTATGGGGGTTGCAACCCCCCCTTTTGGGCTGGCTGAGGTAAAAATTTGGGGGTCCTAAGAGAACAAATTTTAAAAAATTTTCTCGCGCTTCGCTCCGCTCAGCGCTCGACACTTATATACCTTTCTACAACTTTTAAGTGGTTTTTAATTAATTTCAAAGACAATTTTGAAAATTTTTTCGTGCTGTCGCACGATTTTTAATGTAATGCCTTTTTAAACCTAAAATTTTTGAAATTTAACTTAAAACAACCAATGCAAATAACAGCAAAAAGAATCACTTAGCGCGAAGCGCAAAATTTTTTTACCCTTTTTAATGTCTTTTTTATGGTATTTTAAAAATTTGGAGTACAAGCCCCTACAAACCCCCCTTTCGAAAAATTTGTATGGAGTACAACCCCTCTTTCCGAAATCCTGGCTACGCCCCTGCACCCAAACATAAATTTTAAGGTGAAAAATAGATTTTTAAGCATTTAAAAGCTAAAAAAGGGGTTTTGAATTAAAATTATAACCAGCTCTTTCAAAGTCCAAAAAATGATTTGGTAAAATGCACTTCTTAAAAAACGAATAGGGCAAAATGCTTTTTCTCGGATTTTAATTTTAATTCCTTAAAACCCAAGTTTCACCCCCTTGGGATTAACTTGTCAATGTTATGGTCTGGGTGGCTTAATTCAAAAGCTTCCACAAAACACGACCTTCAAAAGTTAGGATTTCCATAATTTAATGAGCCCCCACCCCATATGGGCAAGCTGGTTCGGAGTGGAAAAAGGGGTTAAACCCCAAATTAAGGGGGAGGGGGTTGAAATCCGAGAAACGCATTTTACCCATATCGTTTTTTATGGAGTGCATTTTATCCATATCGTTTTTCAATATTGAAGGAAAAATAGGTTAAAACGCTAATTTTAGGTCAAAAAGCCTTTTTTATTGGATGTTTGAGCTTGTTATTGCTTAAAGCACTCATTTTGACCTTAAAACTTAAGTTTGAAGGCAGTTAGATGTCATTTTAAAGACTTTTTTCTTCATTTTTTTTCAAAATTGGGGGGTTAATTTCCCTCCTCTTCTGAGTGCGGGGGGGGGGGGGTTACACCCCCATCTCAGAATTTGGAGAATTAATACCATAGGTGAGCACGGTCGGGGAAGCTAGGGGGGGGTGGTTACCCGGGGTAAATCGAATTTTGAATTCTAGGAGGGGGGTCCCAGGGGGGTCCGGACCCCCCCCCCCTAGCTTTTTAAGGGGGGTCGACCCGGGGTGCGAAATTTTGAAATCTAGAGGGGGGTCAGGTGGGGTCCGGTGTCCAAAGCAAAACAGTTTTAAACCATAATAACTTTAATAATTGTTCTTTTTATAGGATAATACTACATTTTATTGAATAAAAAGCCATATTCATGTATAAAAAGGGTGTAAAAGCATGAATATGTGATGAAAATTCATGTTTTTGGAAGAAAATTTAGTATAAAAAAGGTACCTAAAATTTTCCCGGGGGGGGGGGTCAGATTTCGAAATCTAGAGGGGGGTAAGGGGTAAAAAATTCGGAAATTTGGGGGAAGGGGGGCCCCCCTAGATTTTCGTCTAGGGGGGGCCCCCAAAATTTCGAGGCCAGGGGGGGGGGGTGGACCCCACCCCCCTCCCCCCCTTTTTTCTCACCTATGATTAATCCCCCCGCGCCCATGTATGCCCCACCCCTTCTTTACTTTTTTTATACATTTTCCACCGTCTGGAATCAGGGGCGTAGCCAGGATTTCGGAAAGAGGGGTTGTACTCCATACAAATTCTTCAAAAAGGGGGGGGGGTTGTACTCAAAATTTTCAAAATACCGTAAAAAAAACCATTAAAAAAAGGTAAACTTTTTTGCGCTTCGCGCTAGGTGATTTTTTTTGCTGTTATTTGCATTGTTTTTTAAGTTAAACGTAAAAAATTGTCGGTTTCAAAAAGGTAATAATATTAAAAATCGTGCGACAACACGAAAAAATTTTAAAAAAATGCCTTTAAAATTCATTAGAAACATCACTTAAAAGTTAAAGGTATATAAATGTCGAGCGCTGAGCGGAGCGAAGCGTGAGAAAAATTTTTAGAATTGTTCTCTTAGGACCTCCAAATTTTTACCTTCGCCAGCCTAAAGGGGGGGGGGGTTACAACCCCCATAACCCCCCTGGCTACGCCCTTGTCTGGAATTTACAAATAGCCCTCCCTTCTCCTTGTCGTTCCCCTTTCAGCCTATAATATTTGGTAATTTTTTATTGTTAAAAAACACGATTTATAAACAATACTTTTGTTTGAACACATTTTATATTTCAATAACTTATTTCAGATTAATAAACGCAAGATTAATCCTAAAACGTCAAACACTTTAAATATGATTTGAAACAAATTTTTTTTTGAAAACTAGAACTCCAACTTTTACCCCATCTATATTTTAAACTTGTTTACTCGAAGTGGGGTGAACATCTCCTAAAAACAGACCTCTCTGCAGACCTGTGCACTGCCCCGGGGGTTTTATTGGGGGAGGCAATTCCAAAACGGGGGGGCAAATTTTTTGAAACGAGGGGCAATGAAACGGGGGGCAAGTAGGGGGGGAAGAAAAAAGAGAGAAAAAAAGGGGGAAAAGAGGAAAAAAGAAGGGAAAGAAAAAAAGGGACAAAAAAAAGCGAATACATTGAAACAGGCACGTACCCAGGGTTTCATTTTGGGGGGGGGCCGGATTGTAGTACAAAAAAAAAATTCGGGGGGGGGGGGGGGGCGCAGCCCCCCTTTAATTTTTGAAAACGTTAAAAAAGCAGGGATAAACGTAGATAAAGCTGTATAATACACTGTTTTTGGCCTAATAACCTACTATCTAATGGTTTTAGCGATAAAAACATGTTTTCTTAGTTAAAAATTACATTAGCACACATTGGAAAAGCCTGGATTTCACAAAAAAAGAATTAAGAGACCTTTCAGACCCCTTGGCTACACCCACATTGTAAACCAAAGCACATGAGCAGCATCTCGACTCCATGTTATTCGGGGTACCTACCTACATTAGCAAATAGCGAGATATATGTATGTATACTATAGAAAGTGACCGCTGAGCGAAGTGAAGCGGAAAAATTTTTGGTTTTTGGGGGTCAATTGGGGCACTAAAATTATTTTATAGTTTGGCGCCGAGCGATTAGCGAGCCGCTAGAAAATTTTGAATTTTTAGCCTCTGAAAACCTTTTCTATCTTTTATATATTTTTACTATCCTTTACTTTAATATCTTTTATAACATTTACTAATTTTAAAAAAAAAAAAAAAAAAAAAAACCTTTGAAAACCTTTACTATCTTTTATATTTATAGATAGTAAAAAATTTTACTATCTGGCGACCATTTCAAGGTGGGCCGCCGCCGCCCCCCCCCCCCCCCCGCCGCCCAACCAACCACTATCCTTATTTTTCTCTCCGTCCGGCCATTTCGGGGGGGGCGGCCGCCCCCTCAGGATACGTCCCTGTCTTGAAAGGTTTTAGTAGTGAAAATAGATAAGGTATGTATTTGGAAAATATATATCCCCTTGAAAAATTTTTTGTGATCGCCAGTTTTGAGGGTAAAAGTATACCAATACCATCTCCAGAAACCCAAAAAATTATGATGCCTATATCTATGAGGTAGAGCTTTCCTACTAGCTTATATTTATTTAGAAATAAATTTTGTACTATTTCAACACTTTTAGTTTCCTTTCGGCTCTCAGCAGTGCGTGAGCGAGTTAAAACAGATTTTCGGCGACTGCTATTCGGACGCAGAATTGAAAAAAGCGCTGGACTACTCCTTCCGAATGCATAAGAGCTTTCAAGTGGAAGCCGCCACCAATTACCTACTGGACCAACAAATACAGGTTAAAACTAAATTTTCAACAAAAAAAACAACAAAAAAAACCAACCGTAACAACAACCGTAACCGGGTTTCGAAGCGCGTCGGAAGAAATCGGAGAAAATACGTTTTTAAGCCTTTTCTAAATTCAAAAGGCTGCCCACCTATTAATTTGAGCCAGGGTCAAGCTGTAGCTGTATAAAATTTACTATAGAGAAGTCATAGTGGTCCGTTATATCATATAGTTTAATTGAATTCATTAATTTTATTTTCTTCTACTTATTAATACCCGAATTAAATACACTATGTTATTTAAGTAGATATAAAAAATGTACAAAAAATACTGTTTTTTTTTTACTAAAAATCAATGTGTTTGTGACAGTAAATATAGACATGACTAGCATGGCATGGCCCGCAAAGTTGAAGTACACGAGGTAAATGATCCTTTTAAAGCTAGGGGACCAGTCCAGAGAGGTCCAAGGTCCCAGAGACAGACTTGTGCACGGTCTGGAAATGCCCTCCGTTTTATTGGAGGATTTGCCCCCCTCCCGTTTTATCCCCCCCCCCCCGCCAAAAAATGAAAAAGTACCCTAAAATTATGACGCCATTTTTCTATGATGACGCCATCATCGCAAACTTTTTGCAGTTTTTAACCTATTTCAATGTATTTTAAGCTATTTTAGACCCTATTTTTACCTTATCT